>VWZW01004955.1:4518844-4564028 GCA_013397115.1 Edolisoma coerulescens
CCCCCCCGTGCTCCCTCCCCGGCAGCCGCTGCCTGCGAATGCCACGTAGCCTTGTAGTTGTTCCCCTTGGCTGCTCCGCAGCTCCGGTCCCAGACACCTCCCCCGGCTCCTCCTGGGCTCGGGGCAGGGGGAGGTCACTCCTGTCAGCCCCTGCCTGGCTGGTGACCATCTTTTGCCCTCCCCCTTCCCGCTGTGTCTCCCCCCCGCCTTGTGGCAGCAGCAGTGGGGACCCCACTGGGGCCACTTTCTGCCCACTCCTATTTGTGCCTCTCACAAAGGGCTGGGGACTTCAGCAGCGGGTGCTTCCCTTCGGGGACAGTTTCCAGGGATTCTTTGCCCCCAGACTCAGCAGCCCCTCTGCCACCTCAAATCTGAGGTGTTCGTGTGCTAGTCTCCGAAAACAGGGCAATAATGCCTTGCTGGCAGGTGTATTTGCTCCCTCCAGCAGCTCGCCCAGCTGGTTTCTGAGTTTCGTTTCTGTTCAGCACTTGGTTGGAATGATGGACATTTTCTGTAACTAATAATTGAGGTTTCAGTTTTTTGTCCATTCTGCTGATAGTTTATGTCTTCTCTCTGTCCCGTGCTAGTTAAATTTTTTCACACTGGCACCCTTCCTTGCTTTCTCCGCTGCTCGATTGGGAATATTGACACATAGATAAGTTCCCCAACAGCCTGCTCCACGTATGGCTGTGGCCTGTGATTCCTGATGTTTTCCTAATGCATTTATCTTTACAACATTCATTTCAATAGGGAAATACTATCTCAGTCACAGATGGAAAGACTGAGGCACCGAAATATTTATGGCCCAAGGTCACACAGGAAGTATGTGGTGAGGCAGGGAATTGAATCTAGATTTCCTGAGCCTCAGATTAGCATTTGAACCAGGGAAGCATCCTCTCTGTGTTTTAAGCAAATAAATTGACCTTGGAGTTAAGATCCAGTGTAGAAGAAAGTACTTTGTGTTTGGTTCAGTATCTCTGTGAGTAAGAAGCAAAGCCCGAGTTGCTTCCCACACTCACATTCCTTCCCTTGGTTTATGTAATTTGTGAAAAAGGATAAGGTGGTAAAATGGGAAAGATGTTGACTTTCTCAGGGCTCAGTGTGTGATCATGGGTGTTGAAAAGCAGCCAGCTATTACACTCTCCTCTCTTTTCGGGCTTTCTACCTTCCTGTTTCCAAATCTTGGAAAGTTTTGGAACGTTGTTGTTGTCTGAAATCATTTGTTCTCAGCTGGGATCAAATAAACCTCATTTTCTATGGAGCTGAACTAATTCACTGGATCCCAGATCTCAGTTTGGGATCCTTCATGGAGCAGCCTGTGGATAAACAGGGCTGGTACTGAAGTCTCGCACACCTCCTGGAGCAAGCTCTTACAAGTTGTTCACTCAGCTGTAGCTCAGGATTGTTGCAGCAAGTTTTTGGAAGACTTGGCTTTAGCTGGCATGAAGCAGCACTTTGACAATGCAGTGGAATAATTTCAGCTGCTTGGGCTGGGCATGTGCACAAATACCAACTTTCCCTGCTCTTCTCTCGGGACAGCTGAGTTTTGGTGGCGATTTGATAGTTCATTTTCCTACAGTAGTTTTGAGGAATTGGACATTAGAATGGTTTAAAACAATAACTCCAGGTGGATTCACCTTTAGAGAGAATAAAGACAACTTTGTCTACACAAATCCGTTTCCTGCCACAAGCCTTGATCACGAACTGCATCTCTCTTTGATGTTGCACTGACACCAAATCTGGATATAAATGTTCTGTATAACTCTTTTCATGACCTTTTGTTTGGCATTTTTGGAGGTTGGCATTGGCATTGTGTTAACTGTGGGACTTGTCCCACCCCTGCCAACAATTGTCATCTTTTAGGGTTATTTTTAGGAAAGGTTTGGTGAGTCCTTAAAACCAAGATTTCGTGTGGACTGTGGAGACAGGAAAAATTCCAGCATTCTGCTCCCATTCTGCCTGGCCTTGGGTGAATTTCATGCAAATTAAAATATATCTTTTAAGCTTGAAAGAGTGGCATTTTTATTTGGTGACTTGCTATTTCCACAATTGGCAAACTTGTCAGATTTAGAAGAAAATACGTGACTGGGAAGACATTCCTATAATATTGTGCATCAAAGTCAGGAGCTGGTATGAAATATTGTAAGAATTCCTTCCCTAGTTCCATATTTTCTTAATTTCCTGTCATGATTTCATTGACTCAGAGAAGAATTTTAAAATTATCTCTGAAAGCAGATGAGAAAACCTCAATATTAGTAATCCTGCAACAGGCAAGAAGCTTGAAGAAAAAAATTACATTTCTCACTTCTAATTTTGGTCTGTCTGAAAGCATCAGGTCTGACCTCTCAGTACTTAAACCTGGGGTTGCTCAAGGCTGGGGGATGTGGGAGCAGGAACCTGTGCATTTTTTCACCTGTTTTTAGCACATTGTCATGAAGCTTCCCAAGGTCGAGATGGTTGGTTTTCAGCTGTTATCTTTGCTGCAAGCCAGACCGTCACTGAAAAGTTTTGGATTCCTGAGTGAGGAGCACACACTGAACTCTTTATTGCATTCTTGAAGAGCTTATTGTAAAAGCAGTGATAATTTATTCTTTCAGTGGTGCTAACACAATCCTTTCTGTGTATTGACCAGCACAGACAGACCACTGGCTCCCAGCCCTTCGGCCCTTTCAATCCTAATGTAAATCTCCCCTTGTTCCCAGGATCTTGATTGATGTGGAAAATGCCTTCTTTTGCCCAAGATTCACTCTGGGGCCTGATGCTTTATATTCAATATTTTTCCAGTGTCTCATTTAAAGTAGTTCAGGAGGAACATTTGTTAGGTTGAGACTTCAGAAGCATCTTCAAGTGATGTCATCAGTGTGGCTTGAAGACGGTGTCACCTTTTTGGTGACTGCTGTGTGGGAGCTTCTCCAGGCAGCCTCAGGAGCCACCAGGACTGCGATTTCTTGGAGTGCTCCAGTAAAACTGCAGAGCACACTGCACCTGCCTGGGCCTTATCTTTAGAGATTCAGGAGGAATTTCTTCATGGAAAGGGTAGGGTGGCCAGGCCTTGGCAGGGGCTGCCCAGGGAAGTTTGGAGTCCCCATCCCTGGAGGCGTCTAAGGAAGGACTGGAGGTGGCACTCAGTGCTCTGGGCTGGTGACAAGGTGGGGATTGGTCACAGGCTGGAACTGGTGATCTTGGAGACCTTTTCCAACCTTAATAGTTCTGTGAAAAAAAATATTGGGGATTGACTGATCCCTGCAAAAACTTCCTGTGTTTGGAGGGCCAAAAGAGTGCTCAGTGTGCAAGTATTTTAGGAAGTGTTTTAGTGCTGGATGCAGCTTGAGAAAGGTGGTGGTTTTTACATTATTAAATACAACACCTTAAGTGGTTTAACGACTCTGGAGCTGTTCATTTCCTTCTGCTGGAGCATCTTCAGAGAAGCAGTTTCTAGAATAAAGCTGTGCTGCCTCATAGCAGCAAACTGGGATTGTATTTCCAGCTTTATGTACAATTTATGTCTTTTTATGTCCCTTACCAGAAGGTAAATGTGTGCATGACAATTTAAATTTTGGTATGTTTGATTTTTCTGTTTTTATTGCCATATAGGGGAGTAGAACAGATAGAGCAGATACACAGAGTAGGTAACTAAATAAATACAGTTATATCCAGAGGACTCCCCAGTGGAGTTACCACTGCCCATCCCCTCCTGGCTCCTGCTCTTTCCATGAATCTGCTGTGTTCTCTGCACCTTGTTTTCCTTCAGATTCCGTGTTGGCCAAGGCAGTAACATGAAAATGTGGGGTTTTTTTTCCCCTGCAGAAAGAAGCTTGAGGACAGCACACATTGCTCACTCTGCAGCAGGCACTGGAACACTCACCAGGAGGAATTCCAAGTCAGGAGAGTGACAACGGTAATTACACAGAATTTAGGATTCTCCCAGATTTTATGGAGTGTTTATTTTCTCATTAAGTCTCTAAGTAACACTTCGAGTTGAAATCAATGTATTTGACAGACTTCTAAACTTAGGACTCTTTTTTTCTGGAAGAAGTTTCTGGATGACTTGTTATCAAATGGAAAAATTGAATTAGGGAAGGAAGAACTGATTGAGTTCTTGAGGTAAGAAGAGTTTCAGGTTCCACAGGAACATTATTGATTTTGTAAGGTGGCAGCCTGATCTGTATTTTCACATTTCTCTTTCTCCTCCCTTCACCCACTTAGCTGGAAGTTTTCTCTTGGAGAGAATTGCATAATTGGCTTTGGATAAAGACAGTAAATTCTGTTTTTAGCCAAATGCATTTCCTGTGTAGAGAACAGCTGGAGTGGGTGACAGCATTCTGATAGTGCCTTGCTCAGATCCTTTGGTTTTAGTTGGAGATCATGGAACTGAGTTCTTTCTCATGGAACTGGTCAAGTCATGGAATTGATCTGCTAGAAAAGCAGAAAGGAATCTGTCAAAAACTTGGGGAGGGATGTTGGAAAGCAAAACATGATCAGCAGTTGGATTTCATACAAGAGATAAAGAAAAAAATGGTAATCATGCTGTATTCCCTGGAGCTGTACAGGTGTTTTGGGAGGAAAATCATTTAAATGCAAGTTTATAAATCAGCTTCAATGCAAGCTTATAAATTCAGATGACCTTTTTTTATCTGCTGTTCCGTGCCCTTTATTAAATAACTTCAGCATGAATATCTCTTCCATGGAAATCAATTGCTTTCAGTTCTGTGAAGTGAGGTCTTAAAGTGACCACTGATGCATCACTTGGGTTTGTCCTCTCCAGTTACTTGCAGGAGTGAAGGCAGAGTTTGATGTTTGCATGGGAGGAGTTTTAGTGCTCTTGAAGGATTTGCAAGATGTTCATGTTGGTTTTGAGCAGATTCTGCTGTTCCAACAAAAGCTTTAATCTGGTCACCCAGCTGTGTATTTTTGTCCATTTGGATGTCAGGGTGAGAATTATTTTGAGGAACTGTTTAGGTTTGGAAGCGATTATGTAAACAGCATTCTGGTGTATTGTAAAATGTCACCTTGCTTTTTAATGCCTGGATTTTTTAAAGTATAAACTTGATAAAAACTTATATAAACTGTCATCCTTAGGTTTTTCAAAACTGCTAATTTCTACTTAGGCAGTTACATAAAATTGTGATTAAATCCCCAAAATTCCAGCAGGTTCACTGATTTGCAAATAAATTTTCACAGCTCAGATACAGAAGCAAATTATTTCAGTGTGTTGCCACCCATCAGCTGAGCTGTGGCCGTGGTTCTGTGCTGGTCCTGGCCAGTCACCCAGACTGAGGGAAGTGTTCCTGCTCCAGCCTCATGGGGATGAGCTCACAGTTGCATTTTTGCCTTGCATTTTCCATGAACTAAAAAAATGCACATGGTCTGATGCCACGAGACTGCTCAGCTGTGGTAATTACAGTAATTTATTGGTGTGTTTTAGCCCTGGGTTTAAGTATAACCTGTTCTAACCAGCCTTATTTGACCCAGTGCTCAGCTAAAGTGTTACAGCCCCAACCTCTGGTGTTGTGCCGGGAAAAGTCTTCAGCTGCTGTATCAAAACAATTCCTCCTTGCTCAGAGTTTGCTTAATCTGCTCCCATTTGAAGAAATCCTTTGCTTTTGCTGAGTTTTTCTGCTTGGTTTTGAAGTCCTGGTTTAAGAGAGTTGTTAAACGAGAGAGGCCTGTTTGTGCTGCATCCAACACTCCGGTGATTCTCAGACAGAGCTGGTGGAAAATCACCCTTTGCTTCCTTAGAGCCTGCAGAAACCTGGGAGCAAACTCCTGCTTGTGTTCCACCTGTGCAGTCCTGATTTTCCTTCTGTTTTGTTGGTTAGGCAGCAGCTGACTGCTCTGAGCTGTCTCATGGTAGGGAGCCTTTCCTGGAAATGGCCTGGTTGCTGTTGGTTTTAATAATCTGCATGATTGCCCTCCCTGGGTCGAGTTTAAAGTAAATAAATTGGTGGAGATACGGAATGCAAGCATTTGGGAAAGAGCTTTTGGATCACCTCTGTCTCATACCAGCTGTGTGTGTGTCTGCCATCCCATAATGCTTCCCAAATTCATGGAGGTATCATCCATCTCTGGCACTAAAAAGGGCTCAGTTTTGGTGCTTTCCTTCCTCAATCCCAGAAGGTTTCATCCAAGTTTGGCACAGGACAAAGCAGAGCAGCCAAGCTCAGGGTGCACTTAAATCCCCCACTTTTCCTGGTCCTCACTGGAAGATTCTAAAAAAAGCTTTTAGAAATCCTTAGTATTTATTCCTTGCCATGAGCTGGGTGTTCCTGTCTGGAGGGAGGGACTGGGATGAACCAGGTGCTGTGGAATGATGTGTTCCTGTTGGAGGGAACATGTCTGCACATACAACAGCCATTCCTTTGGGTTGCTTCCAGGTTTTCAAACAGAACTTTTCCCCTGGAATCTGGTAAATGGGCAGAATTTGTTTGTTTTCAGGGGAAAAAATTATCATAAAATGGCTTCAGTTTTATATTCTACTTTAAGACAAATTTGTCCCATGGAGAATAGTTGTGCTCAGTTATGCAGATCCTTCTCCTGAATTTCAGAGCCTTGGGAGTGGGTGCAGCTCCCTGTAGGAACTTGCAGTTCCCAGCTGGCAAACCTTGGCACACTTGGAAACGCTTTGTTTCATCTGCCCAGCTCTGTGTGCCTTCCAGGTGTGAATTCCAGCTGCCTTTTTGCTGACCAGTTCAGGTCCAAGAGAGAATTCCAGGCACACACCAGGGCTTGTGCTCTGTCTCGTGCCTCTGGGCAGAAGTTTTTTGGGATTACTTTTCCATGGACTATGGTGTCTGTTGCTTCCATAGCTTGCAAGTGATTTAGAGAACCATTTGGATGTAGAATTTCCATAGTACATGGTTAGCATGTAAATAAACTGGTCTTCTTCAAGGCCTAAAAAAACCCAGAATAATGTGGTTTTAAATTCACAGTTTTACACTTGGAAAATCATATTTAAAATAAGTACATTGTTAAATTGCATTTAATAAAGGTTTTTTTCATCTAAGCTTGAAAGTTTTTTGCTTTGTTTAGCTTTAAGACATTAAAATGAGCACCATGGCTTGTTCCAGAAAGTGTCACCTTCCTGACTGGTGGAAAAAAGGTAGTTTTATATTTAATTTTTTTTTCTCTTTTTCTTTTAAAATTTTTTTTTGTAGCAACAATTGTGCAGGTAAAAAATTCCTTAATCCCTTTCTTTTTTTAAGTTGAAATAAGAATGAAGCACCTTAATGGCTCAGTCCTTTGAGGTGCTCAGTCCTCTGGAATATTTGTAGAAGCAGGGTTGGGATTAGGACAGGAATATGACCTTTCAGGAACTCCTGAGTTTTGGCTTGTGGGACTGGTCACTTAGGAAGCAGCACACAAGTGCTCAGAATTCAACTCTGCTTTCCTGGCAATAAGAGAAAAGCCATAAAAGAACTAAAACAACGAAGGAAAATATTTATCTAAAAGTTAAGTCATGTTTGCATTATAGAAACTGTTATTGCCAACTTTACAGGCCTCCTAAATGAATAATTCTGAGGACAGGCATGACCTTAATGTGAGCATAATATTAAATAACAGCTCAAATCAAATCTAGTGCACTCTGGGCACTGACAGAGCTTATCTGCCCAGCTCCCAGCTCTTCCCACTGGAGTTTCTCTTGGGAAGAGCAGCAGGAAGCTGTGCAGCCCCTGGAAAACCATGTGTAAGCCTGGAGGGTGGGCACTGGCCTGTCTGTCCCTGGAATCCTGAGGGATGGAGTTTCAGGCTGGAAAACAATCCTGAAGTGCCAGGAGGTGCTGTGGGAGGGTGCAGGGGACAGTCGTTTGATTGCTTTCCTGGCACGCTCCCTCAGGAACCCGATCCAGGGGCATGAGGGAGGATGAAAGTTGATAGGATCCCTCAGGTCGGTGGCCTTGGTGTGTTGGATCTGCTGTTTGTGGGTGTTCTTAGGGATTTTGGTGTCTGGGAAATGAAGGCTTCCATCCCAATCTTAACCGTCCTCCAGGGAGAGTTTTAGGAGCATTGAGGTCTCGCAGTGGCCTGAGAGATGGGCGTTAATACTTAATTAAAAATCCTTCTGTAATTTGGTCAGTGCTAAAAGCAAACACTTGGAGCAGATTGTGGAAACCTTGTCCTATGTGTGTGGAGCTGGGGTGGAATTTTGTTGAGGTTTTTTTTGTTTTCCTGGGGTCACAGACCTCACCTGGGTCAAAGCCATCCCTGGATCAGGCTCTCGCAATAGTCACAATATTTGAGCACATTTGCTGGGTAAATGATGAGGGACATTTTCTGGTGAGCTCTCTGAATATTCAGAATATTTGAGCCCATTTTTTGGGTAAATCATGAGGGACATTTTCAGGTGAGCTCTCTGAATATTCAGAATATTTGAGCACGTTTGCTGGGTAAATCCTGAGGAACATTTTTAGGCTCAAGGCTTTGCCATCCTGGCTGGAAGCCAAGCTTCCCACAAGATGCTGCGGCCTAATTCCCTCAGGGGTCGTTATAAATGATTTCCAGGATTTTAATCAAAACATGGATTTAGTGGGGAACAGATGACTTATGGAATGGGGGTGGTGCCTCCAGAGCTCAGGTTGTAACTGATCTTCTGTTAAATCTCTCCTTGCCTTAATCTTGCTCAAAGTAAACCCAGTCCACCCAGCAGGTCTCACGTGTGGTCCTGGGGCACAGACTATTTTAGGATTGGGATGGTACCCTCAACACCTTGTTAGTGCTGTTTATTGGAAGAACTTGGGTGGGAGAGGGCAGCTCGGGTCTTTTTTCCCCAATTTTTCCTGCTTCAGAATTGTGTGGGGCATATCTGGGCTTCTTTAGGAGTGATAATTAAGGTTGGATCTTTTTGACAAGGTTATTCCTTAGCCTGAGGTTGGGGATGGCTTTGGGTTGGCTCTGTGGTTGTTCTTTTTAACAGCCTTTGGAGCTGAGTGATGGGAAGTTGAACTGACAGAGTGCAGTGTGTGTAAAATACTCAGAGCCTCAGTTTGCAGGAGATCTGGATTTTAAGGCATGGCAGTAACAAATAATATTCTTTATCAGAGAACATGGGTTTTTTCCTCCCCCTTAGAGAAAATATATTGGCTATACTTTTATATATTACATAATATTTATAATACTAATTAGTAATTCTATCAGTATAAAAAGGTATAAGTAAAGCTTTAGGTGTTTATACAATACTGCTCTAAGTAAAGAGCAATATTGGAGTAGTTTACTTCCTGCAGTAAATGAACACTTAGGATCAGGCTGGCAGGTTGCATAGGGCACTGAACCTGGAAATCAGGAAGTCTCTGCTGAATTTCAGGCTCTCCTTCCTGGACACATTGTTCTTCATAACTCAGGCATGCTGTATTTAAAAAAAAATAAAGTCTCCATGTAAGTAATAAGCTCCTTGGAATAGGAACTTTCTCATCTTAAATCCAGCACTTACTGTAATGAAAATCCAGCCTTTGGGACAGCTTCTGTCTGGGATTATAAACTTATTTTTCACTGTTTATGAAATCTGTTTGGTTTCTGCTCTGGACAGTGGAATGAAGCTGAACCACTCCTGTCTGCAGTGTTCCTCCCATTTAGTCTGTGAGATCTTTCTGGAGAGAGGTTTTTGATATAATAGGACGATACTTTAATGAGACAACAGGAGCTTTGAAACTTGCTAAATCCATAATACTGCAACACATTTGCACGATAGATAATCCCACATTCTGGTAACACGACTAAAGGATACACTTTCAATGAAAATGGTTTTTTTTTCAGTTTATTAAATTTTTCTTATTTTTTAAAATTACGATTAAAAAATATACAACCTTTTTGTTCTTACATGCCCTGCAGTAAATACCTGCAAATTCATTGTTAGTGCATAAAGAGAAACACATCTGTAAATTGTAAATTACTGGTGAATGCTCCAAAAACTCTTGATGAAACAGGAATGATGTGTTTATCCAGGAAAATTCTTGTGGCCATAACCTTTCTTCCAGATATGGCTGTGATAATTTTGAAGTTGTTTCTCCTGTGCCGTTCAAGTGGAAGTGACAGAGCTGACGTGGTGCCTCATCCCGAGCTGCACGTTGGAAATGGCTAAAGGAGGCTTAGGAATGCTGGGAGCTCTTCCCAGAAGTTTACAAAACATTTATGGAGTCATTATGGTTGGAAAAGCCCTCCCCAACTCCAACCATTTGTCTGTAACTGCCCCCATGCCCTGGAATTACTCATCATTCCACTTTGGATCCGAACCGTCGGAGATAATTTTAGAGTTTCCGACTGTCTCGTGTGAATCCCTGATGTTTTCCAGACTTGAGGCGGGATGATCCCGTATCAGACAGCCCTCACGAGCTCCCTTTGCTCCGCTCCATCCATCAGGGAGCTGAAGAGCTGTTTTCCATGGAAATCGGAGCCCGGAATCAATGAACACTGAGCGGCTCCTCGGGAGCTGGCCGGGCTCCAGCAGCTCTGCCGGGGAGGAATTTGGGCTGGAGCAAAGGGAAGGCTGATGCTGGAGCCTTCCAGAGGCTCTGCGTTTTCACTATGGCAGGAAGTGAGGTCAGGCCCAGCCGCTGTGGACGGGAATTGTTTGCTGGAAGGGCAGTCCTGGAGATTTTCTGTTTTTCTTAGAAGCTTTTGTAGGGTGAGAGTGTCCCTGGAAAATGTTGCCTTCTTTTGAATACGGGAACGTGACCATGTTACGTGAGACTGTTGAATTACTCCAGAACACTTCTCAAGGCCCATTTTTACAACATGGATTGGGTTTATTTAGTTTAAAATATGTTTTATTGTGAAAAATTACTGTATTTTGGCTTTTTAGATGTGTATGTATTGAGTAATCTTTGAAAACAAAAGCTCAAGCTATTTAACTTAGAAATGTGTTGCCCACTATCACTTCTTTCAGCTTCAGGTTTGTTTTTAAGATGATTAATCCCAATTATTTTATTTTTTTATGGCTTTCATGCTCTGTGGGCTGAATTCATCCCTCAGCTCAGCCCAGGTTTGGGAATGACCTTTTGCTGGTGTGTAGTGGAAACCACTGCAAAGAAATGAATCAGGCCAGAAGTGCCCTTGCAAAATGTAACCTTTCTAAAATTTAATCTGTTTAATTCCATACTGAGTCAGAAATCTCCAGGACAGGGTGACAAAGCTGTAGAGACACCTCTACAAGTTCTGCTATTGATTCATATTTAATGATTCACTAAACTTCAGTTTATTCCTGTAAATTACAAGATTTGCCTGGTCTTTAATGCTTCCAGATGGGATTTTTCTTGCTTATTTTTAGTCTAGAATTTAAGATTTAGTGTATTAGCTCATCTTTAATGTCAGTGCAGCCTCTGAATTCCCAGGACTGTACTTTTTTTCCGTGTTTTTTTTTTGTTTCCCTGACCACTTGAATAGTTCCTGGGGATGATAAATCCCTCACTGCCAAGAACAGACTACGGCAAAAGCAGTTTGAGCTGCTCTTCCTGAGATTTGATGGAATGAAGTGGCTTTAGGGACCAGGCAGCTCTTTGATGCAGTTCTCCCTGTGGATGGGTCCGTGAACAACCCCCCCAGCTGGATTTCCCTCTCCAAGCTGACTTCGTTTGGGGTAAATCCAAGGCTTTAGAGGAAGCCTGGAATCAGTGACAGAGTTTTAGGGATGATGTGAAGCTTGGGAACTCAGGAGTGTCAATGGAGGAGAGGCTGGACATGCCCTGGCCCCCAGGAGCCCCAGATTCCAGGGCTCACTCCCAGCATGGGCAGGAGGAAGGGGGGAATTCTGCCTTCTCGGGTGAGACCCCACCTGCAGAGCTGCCTCCAGCCCTGGGCTCCCAGGACAGGAAGGACGTGGAGCTGCTGGAGAGAGTCCGGAGGAGACCACAGAGCTGCTCCAAGGACTGGAGCCCCTCTGTTCTGCAGCCAGGCTGGGAGATCTGGGGGTGCTCACCAGGAGGTTCCAGGGAGACCTGAGAAGCCCCTTCCAGTGCCTAAAGGGCTCCAGGAGAGCTGGAGAGAGACTTTGGACCAGGACCTGGAGGGACAGGGCAAGGGGAGTGGCTTCCCACTGCCAGAGGGCAGGGTTAGATGGGATATTGGGAAGGAATTGTTCCCTGTGAGGGTGGGGAGGCCCTGGCAAGGGTGCCCAGAGAAGCTGTGGCTGCCCCATCCCTGGAAGCGTCCAAGGCTGGGTTGGATGGGGCTTGGAGCAACCTGGGCTAGTGGAAGGTGTCCCTTCCCATGGCAGGGGGTGGAGCTGGATGAGATTTAAGGTCCCTTCCAACCCAAACCATCCTGGGATTCCATGATGCCGTGACTGGGAGTGTGGGTGGAGGTGGGTTCGGGATCCTGGAATCTCCCGTGTGGTGATTGTCCTCCACTTTTGCCTTGGGAGCAGCCTTGCCCTGGAGGGAGGGCTGAGCAGGACTGGATTCCCTGCTCCAGGCCAGCCATGGGAGGGTGTTGGGAAATGGCTTTTCAAGACAGAGCTCTGTCTTTGTTTTGTTTTGCAGGAAATTGTGCTGAGTATGTAATAACTTTTCAGGAATTCTGTATTTACCCAAATACCTCCTACTTCCTTGATTGAAATGGACACTTCGGGGAGGTGAATCTGGGGATTTATTTCCGTGGAAAAGTTTTACCTGTTGAAGTGGGGATGGGTTGTGTCCCGCATTCATTGACTGTGTTCCCTTGGAGGGCAAGGTGTTTTTGCTGCTCTTATCAGTGTTTTCAAGGAATGAAGCAGCACTCAAAACCCAAAATAACTTGGTTTTTTCCAATCTGCCAGAACGTCCCTCTTTGTCCTCAATGTTCTGCCACTTGCAGCCACCCCAGCCCAGCTGCACAGGGAAATATCAATGTTCTGAGCCAGGTGAAACTGCCCAAAAACCTCTTTAGATGGTTTTGTTTCTGTCACTGCTTCTGTTTTCTCTGACCATATGGCCATTGCTACTGAGACACAAAATTGGCTATTTTTGGAGTTTATCATTTATAGTTTAAAACCAGTTGTTTCCTGATACTCCAAATATTAAATTCTTCCTTGGAGAGATGAAGTTACGGCACTAAGCAAGCAGAAACTGTGTGCAGGTGGCCATGTAAATTAAACCCTCCCCGTGTCATTAGGCAGGAGATGAAGGGTTCTAAAAACCACGGGGATGTTGGGGCTCTGCTCTACAATTTGCCCTAAAGAGAGAATTAAATTCAGCCAAGGCAGGGGACGAGCAGAGAAACTCTGAACCTTTATTTGAAGTTGCAGAGGATGGGCACAGAAACTCCGAACCTTTATTTGAAGTTGCAGAGGATGAGCAGAGATACTCTGAACTTTTATTTAAAGCTGCAGGTGCCTTTGGGCCCTGTTTCAGAACACGTTTTTCTGCAGCTGCTTATTTGGGGTAGTTGAATTTCAATGCAGATGGAGTTGCCTTTTGGTAAAGGGGTTTCCCCTTTATTTTAAGTACTAATTTCTGTTTTCTTTGAGATTCAGAGATTCAAGAAATTTCCATTTTGCCTGTGTATAGTGAATTCCTGTTACGGCTCTTAAGGCTTAGATCCAACCTCAGAAAATGGGAGAGGTGTAGAGGAAGAAACCTTTGCCTGAATTTTGCTGTTCCAGGCAGGGATTTCTAAGTGGAATAGCTAAAATTTGTCTTCTTGGCAGAGGCAATTCCAAACCTGACAAAAAGGAGATTATTTTATTCAGGAAACAAATATCATGCTCAGGCAGTTCAGTGTATTTATTAAGTGTATTTAGGCCAAACCTGGTGCAAACTTGATCTTTGAGGTCCTCTCCAGCCCTTGCACTTTGCAGTGATGTTTGGCTTCTTAAAATTGTTACTGGAACAGCCCTGGAAAACAATTTCCTTGTGAAAGGAGCTGGGTTTTGGGAAGTCTTGAGGAGTTTGTTGTGCTGCGTTTTGTGGCTGTGTGATTGTATCTCTGATTTTGAGATGCTTTTGCAAAGGAGGAATGGGGGTGTTATCAGTGGATTCCACCAGCTCCTCTGCCTTGTCTTGATAACACAGGAAAAACCTTTGTAATCTCAGCTTTCTTACAGATTTTTCTGTACAAAATGAGTTAAAACCAGAAGAAGTTATATTAATTATATGATATTTCTCCTGCTGTTGCTAACCTGCTGGAAATTCAGTCCCACAGGTACAGAATTGATCAGTTTTCTTCTTTTTTCTTCCCCAAACACTGCCCTTTCCGTGCTGCTTGTGGAGAACTGAACAAGGATTTGACATTTTCAAACAGCCTGACCTGGTTCATGCACAGATTTAGGGGGGTGTTTCATGGTTTGCTTTTTATTTTTAGGGAATTGGCCTCTCCTAACCACATTTTGCCTTCTGGTTTATGGGAGGTAATGGGAAAGGAGAAGGAAGTGTCAGCATTTCCTGTATCCTGTTATCTTGTGCTTTTTATGGATGCTGGATTAACTACACACTGAAAATTCCCTACCATTTGGAGCTTGTAGCTTGACTTGCTCTAATGACTATAATTAATTTGTATCATGTGTATTTTGACTCGCTCTAATTACAGATTATTCCCTGCAAGCCCACGACTCTGCAGCACTTTTCCAGTCACATTTCTCCATGGTGCTCAGTCAAAGATACTGGGACAAAGTGGGGGTTTGTGTGGTCTTAAGCTTTGTTTCCCCCATGGCAGATTCTGTATTGGAGAAATTGCACGGTTTGGGGGTTTTTTTTGGTCATCACTAAAATGTAAATGTGGTATGTGCATTATTTAGCCTAAAGCTTGGGGTGTGGAGTGGAAGCAGTTTAGGAATTTGAAGTGCAAATTTAGGAATAAATTACTGTACAAATGTAAATTCCTCTGCTGGGTAATTGCTGTGCTGAGGTACCAATTCCAGCACTCATGGCATGGCAAGCTGAATATTCCTGATAATTGAAGGGGAGAATTTGGGAGAAGGATAGTTATTGCTTACATGAAAGGAGTTAAAAGTGAAACACAGGATAACATTGGACTCTTTGGGTGCACTGGGAATATTCTGAGTCGGCAGGGCCCCACAAGGCGTTTGTCAAACAAACAGGGAATGATTTCAGGAAGGGAGAGCCAGATCTGACCTTATCCCTGTGTTTTCTAGGAGCAGGTGGTTGAGGTGAGCAGGGTTCCATGAATGATCCCAAGAAATGATGGCTGACCAGCCGCCCCCCCTGGAAGCTACACCTCTGCTGAATGAAGTGCCACTTCTACCTCACATGGTCAACGGGGACAGCATCCAGCAGGCAAGTGAAGCCCTGAACTGGGAGCACTGGGAACAACTGGGATCGTGACTCCACAAAAACCAGGCAGCTCTGCCACTGATCTGCAAAGCTGGGAAAGGATGTGGTTCTGAGCACTGACGACAGGAGTTAAACAGAAGTGCAAAAGGAGAGAGAAAAAAATCATTCAGCTCCAAGCCAGGGGACAGGTGGAAAAGGAGGGCTTTAAAATGGAGCTGCAAACTCCAAAAATCAAAGGAAAAATTAGGGGGTTAATAAAGGTTTCAAAACTCCTGTGAAATAATGAATAAAGATAAGCAAGGGATTGCAGAGGAAGTCTATTACAGGAAAATGAAAGGAAAGACCTTGGCTTCCTGGTTTTAAGTGTCTTCATTAATAATTACAGTGCAGTGGTGAAACCTGAGTGTATTTAGGTGAAACTTTAGAGCTTTATTGGACACAACCCTTCAGAAGTCCCTGGTAGGATTAGAAATGCAGGTAAAAGTGGCAGCAGAACAATTTTGAAGCCCAAGTATGTGTAAATTGTCAGTAAATGTGAATTTAGTGTTTGGCAGCAAGAGCTGAATGCTTTGTACTACAAATACTGGGAGCTCTTCCCGTCCTTTGAGGTCTGATAGGCCATAAATGCAAAAGTTTAAATGAGGTCTCCTTCAGTTTGTCACTGTTGCAGATAAGGAGAAATCTGTATTGTAGACTTGGAAAAATGGGCTTTATTAAGGAAAAAGTCCTTTTCCCTTTCTGCCTCAGACTCTGGAGATGGGAGTACAATGAGTGTATCTGAAATGAGCAAAGTCTCTAAGATCCTTCTGAAGTTTTGGCATTAGAAGGTGAAATTTCAGCCCTGCCCAGCTGGGAGGTGACTCAGGTGGTTCAGGTTTCATGAGGGAAAGAGATCAAGTAGATTTAATTGGCCCCAGCCCCAGAGCTGTGTGTGTGGGACATGGAGGTGACAGTCACTGACGTTTTTAGAACCTAGAGGAGACTTTGCAGTCAGGTGAGAGTAAAGAAAATGAAAACAAAAGTGTTGTATTGTGGAGATGCATTTGAAGAGCAGATTTCATGTTTAAATAGAATCTTTTAAAGAGAGTCATGACTTTGAATCTTTATTAATGCAGAGGATTTTTAATTATCTCACTGCCAGTGCTGTGGAGGAGAGGGATGGGCTAATCCTTAATTATTGTACAGTGGTTTGTTTCCAGAGATCAAACCTGTGTGTTTGGCCAGTTCTAGTTCATCCATTAGTTTCATTTCACTTTAAGCTAAAGTTGGAAGTTTTCTGGAAGAGTTTCTGGTTCCAAAACCGTGTGTGAGGTAAGGGATAAAACCAGAGCAGTGGGTGATGCTTGGGAACAGCTTTGGCTGTGCTGGTGCCACCAGCCCTGGAGTGGTGCTCAGGACACCTGGAGGCGTTGGCAGCTCCTGGGCTCAGCACTCCCCGTGTCTCACTTGGCTCAGATCCACTCCTTAGCAACGCTGGAGCTTCCTGGAAATTTTCCCTGTTGGAAGGTGGCTGGGACTGCATTTGCTCCATTAATTACAGTGAGTCATTGCCCTAAGACATTGCCGGTGCATTCCTGGAATTCCAGGCTCCCAACTGCTGCAGCCCTGTGATTGCACCACTCGCTTGGGATCCTTCCCTCCGTTTTCCTGAGCTGATTCTAAGAACTGGAGTTAATGGAAGCCTGTTCTGAAGATGTCTGAGCCACCCTCAGAGGCTCTGAATCTCTCAAGAGTTCCCTTTCCTGCCTCTGAGTTTTGCCCTCAAAGATGAGCCTTTTCCTGGGGTCAATCCCTGCCTGTGGAATCCTGGATCCCCAGCAAATCTTTTTCCTGTTCCTTGTGCTCTGGCAAATCCCCGTTATTGTCAGTTTTCTTCAAACAATTAACACTACCTCTCTCTTTACCCCGAGAAATTCATTAGCATTGAAGCCATACATTTACTTGTGTTCTGAAGTGACAAATCTGCCCCCATGTCATTATTAATGCAAATTATGCCACTTTTAAAGGCATTCTCTGCCATCTCTCCTTCTCCTGGAACCATAATAAATATTACTGAGTGCCTAAATGGCCTTTTCAGGGGTTTTGGTGGCTTACTTATATCCAGAAACAACTCATCCACCCAAAGTAAAATTCCCCTGTACAGGGAGGTTATGAAAAATAAAATCGAAGATTAATACAGCAATATGCAGAAGCTGCAAAACCAGTGTTAAATAGCATTTACCAGTTTATCCTTTGATTCTGGAGTGCTGAGAACAGTGAAACTGTGGTGCCTGGGGAGTTCAGGGAGCTCCATCACTGAAAATGTGGCAGCACAGAATAGATTCATTCATTAATGTCATGTATAGCTCATTTTACCAGGAATTAAATTATTTCTTTAGGTCCCATCTACCTGCTACAACTGTCACTCCATGAATGGTGCAAAAATACTTTTTAAAAATCGAATGAAAGAAAATGATACTGATTTTCACAGCTACTTTAATAAATACATTTTATTTTCATTTTTACAGCAGTGCCAGTGTCACCAGGGTGGAATTTTAACTGTGTACCTGCAGTTGTTACCTGGCCAAACCCTCCTTTTATTAAAGGATTGGCTGAGTAATGTCATAGATGTTACAATAAAAGTGCAGCTGCCAAAATTCCCCTGAGGCTGGGGCAGGGTGAGGGGATGGTTTGGGATCCCAGCACTGCCAGAGGAGTGAGCCTGGCACAGCTCCGCTTGGATTTGTGTGCCCGAGGACGTGGCCATGTCCAGAGGGACCTGCAGGATGTCACTGGGGGTTGGATTCCTTCCACAGTTACACAGGGGAGACACACCTGGGCTTACAGGAGCTGCAGGGGTGGTGGGAAAAGCCTGGGATGCAGGGTGAATCTGGTCATTTATTGCCTCAGTAAAAGCAGAAAAAGCAGTGTGACACTGGAAATTAGAAGCTTATTTCATGTGTATCAGGTGAAGCACTTCAGGGAGTAACCAGAGAAAAAATAGAAGGATTTTATGTCAAAGTATGAAGAAATCTCATTCTACCCATCCATGTCTCATCTTCCTTTTTTACTCCAAGGTTGCCAAAGCTCTGTTGTTGTTTGTCTCTGAAGAGAAGGGGTTTCCCCCACAGAGAATTTCTAAAATTTAAACACAACCCTCCCCCCCACTCCCTCTTTTGTGTTTTGTTCCCTGCAGGTGATTCTTGTCCAGGTAAACCCAGGTGAAACATTTACAATTACAACTGAAGATGGACACATTCAGTGCATTCAAGGTAAAGGGAAGCTGAAGTCCTGCAGCCAAATATTTTGGTTCTAGAGTTACTTCTACTGGATTTTTTCTATGATGTCAGATGTATTTTCTGCACTGGAGTACATCAGATTTTTCAGTTTGTGTCCAAGCACAAATGAGGCAGCACTGGGAAGCTGCCAGGATTCCCTGCATCCTGCAGATTTTCATTTCCAAAAGCTGGGTTTGCAGTGATCCTTGAATAAGTGTCTTCCCAGGATCTTAACACATGATTTATAAGGCATTTAATCCACAGTAATCTAAACAACTTTAATGGGCACTGGGACCTCCCTGTGCTCTAAGGTGGGGGAATCATTGCTCCACTCCGTGCCTGCAAATTCCTTTTTACCTTCTGGGGAAGTGACAGAAAATCCGAGGCAGGGCAAAGTATCTCCTGTAAGTCAAGTTGAATTTATCAGTATTTCCGTTTTTGGGGTATTTGTCACTATTTTACATGATGTTATATAAAATGTGTCCATTCTGCTTTCATCAAATCCCCTACAGGAATACTTCCCTTGATCTTAACATGAAAAATAATGTATTTAAATTTTTCTTTTAAGTTCCTAGATCAGCTTTACTCCAATACCTGCATATTTGCCTGCATTACTACAGATTTTTAGCTGTCACAAATGATTTATACTGATTCTTGTGCAATTAAAAAGACACTGTTGGCCAAATCGTGGTGTTTGGGATAAAGCCAATAATCAAACAGAGAATGGGATGTAATTCCTGATGTTTCAGGCTCCAGGGTGAGCTCCCACCTTTGGAGAAAGGTGTCTCCAGATGGGAAAAGCCTTGCTTGTTAAAAAGTGGCCCCTTGTCCTCCCCAGGTCCAGCACATGTCCCGATGATGTCACCAAACGGTTCCATGCCGCCGATTTTTGTGCCTCCCGGTTACGTATCTCAGGTACATTTATTTATCCTTCTCTTGCAGTGTGCTTTTTGGGGGGGAATTTTAATCATGTTTTTGTTATTTATTGATGATTTTAGCTGTGAAAAAAGCTTTTTTTTCCATTGAACTTATCAACTGTTTCTCTTCATTCTTGTGGGTTCTGTCACCTCTGTTACTGAGTTAATGTTTGATCTGGTCTCCAGGGTTTTCTTAATCCTCCTCCCAGCAGTAAAAGATACTTTTAGTAACAAGGACAGCTCTGAATTGACTGTCTGAGCTGCATGAACAGGATCCACATGTTTATTTTTCATCAGTCCTGTTTGCAGGGTGAAGCTGGGTCATGTGAACAGTCCCAACTGGCTGCAGGTTTTCTATTTTAATATAAAAATTCATCAGGGTTTTCGGTGCCCCTTTCTTTACCAGCCCTGATCTCCTGAAAATGCAGCAGAGTGCTGGAGCAGAGTGCAGAGTGTGGTAGTGATGCAAACACTGATTCCAGTGACGTGCCTGGGAAGTGAGCAGGGCTCTGAGCTCTCCCAGCTTTGCTTTTCCACTCCCATGGATTTTCCACTCCTGGGTGTTGTTCTGCCACAGCAGGTCAGACCTGCGTGTTGTTACCAGAGATACTCCCAGTTCCCAGTTTGATTTATTTCTAAATTAATGTGTTTTAAAGGGCAATAATTAAAACCAAATGTGGAAACAGGACTCATGTTGTAGTAATGTTGAAAATCAGGAGTGTTCCGAGTAGGTTTGAAACTTGTAACTGTGAGTTCTTGGGTTCTCCAGGCAGTTTCTTTTTGCACACAGCTGCATTTTGGGCTTCTGCTGTTCTTCAGCTGTGCAGACCTTGAGGAAAGATTCCCTCAGACAGTTTCTGATCCCTGTGAAATGGAGCCCTCAGTGCAAACAGTGGGCAAAGCCCTGGCAGTGCTGAGCTGCTCAGCCTGAAAACCACATCTATTTGTTCTGTTTGCTGTCACCTGAAACCAGCAGGGTTGGGTTGTTTTCCCTTGGTTGTTGTGACAGGGATTGACAAGTTGGAAACCAGCTTTAAATCAGAGCTTGAGTTACTTGGACTGTTCTCAGTGTCTGGAGGAGCCCAGGATGGTTCTCTTGGATTCTGCCAAAGTGGAGTGAAATGATTCAGGAGTGCACAGGTTGTGAACTCCCATCCCTGGAAGAGTTCCAGGACAAATTGGATGGGGCTTGGAGCATCCTGGTCTGTGGAAGGTGTCCCTGCCCTTGGCAGGGGGTGGGATGGGATGAATTTTAAGGTCTTTTCCCACCTAAACCATCCTGGGATTCTGTGATTGTTCAGCACTTTGGGGTATGAGGCTCAGCTTCTCACAGCTGACTGCCTCAAACTCCACTTTATCCCAGCAGTACATGCCTGGTTTCCACTGCAATCCGGTCTGGTGTGCAAACCCCTGCTGTCAGCTGCTGGGTGTGACCTGGAGCAGGGAAATTCCTTGTTAAACGTGCAATGTTTTACGGGGTTGTCTCTGGACTCACAGTTGATTTCTCCCGCTTCCCGGCAGGTGGTGGAAGAAAATGGAGTTCGGAGAGTGGTGGTGGTGCCCCACTCGGGGGAATTCCATCCTTCCACGCAGTGCCTGGCACAGGAGAGCTCCCACCCCAGTTCATCCACCAGCACCCGCCGCCACACGTGTTCCAGGAGCAAGGTGAGAGCCCGGGAATGCCCCAGAGCCCGGGAAGCAGCCGGGAGGGACAGCTGGGGCTTGGCCCGGCCTCCTCCACACTTTCCCAGGGGTTGCGTTATTAACTTAGAACACCCCTGTGGATCAGGTGCTCACCAGGTGCAAAGTGTGGTTGTGTAAAGCTTAAATGCTCTGTTTCCAAGGAGTTATGCAGAAGCAGTACCTGATAAGTGTTGTATTTTCCATGCATCCCTACTTTTGCTGCTGTAAATCCCACAGTAGTGGCTCCTACCTTTCCCTAAAACTCTGCCCTTTGAGTTTTGTCACAGCCTTGGCATGAAGTTTGTTGAAAATGCATTTAATTTGATACATGAATGCTTTTTCGGTTTTTTTAGTCCAAATATGACTGAAAAGTGAACAAAAATAATGCCAAAAATGTCGTTATCAGTATTGGAGGGTGAAGTGCAAACCCACTCCATTTAAAAACTGAACAAAGCAATAAATCAGTGAAGGACTGGGGTTATACTGAATGAAATCAAGCTCTAATCCTTATTTTATAATCAAGACTTAAAACAGAAATTAGACTTAGTAAGACCTTTCACTGTCTCTCAAGCTTAAATTGGTAATTACGTATTTTTACTCACTTCAGGGTAAAATAGCACCCAGGCTGTGTTGGAAAAATTCAGTTCAGGTCCTGATTTGATTTTTTGCAAGTGTGTCTGTAGCAGGGAAGAAAGGCAGCTGTAAAGCAGGATCTGGAGCAGCTGACAGGAGAAAGGCCCAAAAAATTCAGTTTAAAAAGAGCCCAAACTCCAAAATCCCTGCACTTCCAGACTGACAAAGCACAGGGAAGTTCCAGGGGCTCTGGTTTTAGTGATTTTTCCAGCTTGTATATTCAGATGTCAAACGAGTAATACAGAATAATGAAGTAATTCCTCCCTTCTTTGCAGAACCTCGTTCCCATGGAAGGACAAACTTCATCCAGAGGGACGAGAGGAGTCTCAAAATGCAGGAACACCTCAAGAAGAGACTAAAGGACAGACAAGCCAGTGGTCACACCAACAATAAACTGAACAGCCCTCCCTCCTCACCACATAAAGTCCTTAGTTCTTCCAATGCCACAATTCCCAATGGGAATGGGAAGGGACAGCAAGGGGCAGTTGGAGCACTAAAGCAGAAGCAGATAGGAAAAACAAGGGGCAGTCCAGAGGCAGAGATGGGAGGTAGGTGGCATGGAGAGGGGAAATCTCAATTATTTTCCTATTTTCTATAAGTTCATTGCAAAACAGGTTCTGAAAAAGCTGAATTTATAAATTCCTTCGGCTGCTCAGGATTAGTGGAAGCCTGAAATCCATTATGGTTAGATTTTTTTTTCTCTAGAAATCATTGGAATATCAAGTTCTTTCATTTTATATATATCAAATAAAGTCTTCAAGAAAATTTAATTTTAAACCTTTTTGCTTCCCATGCCATTTCTGACCCAGGATTTATCAAAATTCCCAGTGAGGGTGACCTGTAGGTACTTCCAGAATTTCTGGTGTCACTGTTTGTGGTACTTTTTGGTTAACTGGGAGGTACTTAAACCTTCAAGAAACAGGAGAACTTGAGCAGTTGTGGAGGCTGCTGTTTAATTAGTTCTAATTCCAGCTTTTTAATACCTTGTGGCTACTAAAAACCTTGTGCAGTGTCATTGTCTTTGCTTTGCTTTGAGACAGTGTCAGGCTTCTTCCAAACTGGGAGTGTTTTGCCATAGAAATTCCAGGAAAATACATCAGAGAAAGATAAGATCTTATTGTCATTTTTTTAACACCTTTCATTTTTGGAGGAATGTTTTTGTGTTGTCAGAGAAAACCTATTTCTGCTCCATTAGGAAAAGATCCCCTTTGTGCAGGATGTACTAAAAAGGGTTTTTGTGACACTGTTGGTTTTGGATAGTTGGTGTTTCTGCCCCTCACGCAGCCAAAACAAACAGGGGGAATGAACTTTGCACAATAAGAACCATTGTTCAAGTCCTAATGAGGCCAACTCCATCTGGTGGTGGCCTTTTGGTAACAACCTGGGTTGCTCTCAGGCTTTGGGATAATCTGGTTTGTGTTTAAATTGCAGAATCTGACACAGAATCCAAGAAATGTGATACTCACTTGAGCATTGGCAAGCCAGTCGTAAGTATTGTCCTTAAAATCCCATTATTTCCTGGGCCTATGCTTCCTATAAAATAACTTGTGTATTATCAATCCCTTTTTCTTGGTTCTTAATGGTTTATTTTTTTAATAGAGAAGATAAATACAGTTTAGCTGTCAGAGTTTATGGAAATTCACTATTTCTCAGTTTGCCAGTCCATAATCCCAGAATATTCCACTGTTGCAGTTTTCCAGTGTATGTGAGGGTTTTACCTTGCAAACCAGGGGCCTGCTAAACTCCTGGAAGTTTGTCCACTCTTGGAACCATCCTTTGCTCAGCAGAGAGGATTTGGGAATATTGAGGATAAAATTTACACAAATAGATCCTCTTTTTATGTCATACTGAGAAACTGGAGCAAATATTTGAGTATTTAGAGACTTATTTAGGAAGGTGGAGTCTGGTGAGGGTAATTTAAATGTCTGTGTTTGATCTTGAGCATGTTTAATGAGCTCTTCTTTGCATTATCCACACAGCAAACAGGGGTTGTGTTCCTTTGCACCAGCTTTTGAGGGGTTTTTTGGTCCTTTAGTATTTTTTCCTTGCTGCTTCTGACATCTGTACTTTAAGCTACCACAGGGCTGTGTGCCCTTGGGCAGAGAGAATTTATAGTGTGGAATTAAGCAGCAAAAAAAATCAAACAGGAAATTTTGAGTCTTACTGACAGAACACTTTGCTGTCCTTTGGATCGGTGGTTGAATATTGTGTGAGGGAGCTGTCAGAAAATGAGGTGCCTGTGCCTAAATCTGATCTGGGGTCCTACCCAAGACTCCCCAGCTGAACATTTGCTCCAAATGAGTGATGGAATCACTGATACAGGAATTTTCTCTTCCTGCCCCAGTGTGGTGTTGATTTGGTGTTGAAAGGGAAAGCCTTTAGTAGTGAAAAGAGGAAATCATTGCAATCCAAAGAATGCCTCTATATTCCCACTCCAAAGGTAAAGAATTCCTCCAGTGAGGAGCTTCCTAGGCCAATTAGCAACACCATGTTATTGACTAATTAACCTTTTCTTGCAGAAAGCAAACTTACTTGCATTATTTATGCTTTTAATAGGTTTCTGATATACAAGCAAGATCAGCCGTTCTGTCCTGGAATCTCCCAGTTAGTTCACAGAATGGAGAGAGCCATAGTCATAGTCCAGCAGCATTTACATTTGAAGTAGCAATATCCAACAGTGGTAAAAATGGAAAATTTAAATCTGTCTATGTGTAAGTTTAGTTTCTTCCTTTAAGCACAATGTTTAAACCATTAACCAATCAGCAATCTCTCTATCAGGAGCTGTTTGTTGACTTGCAGACCTTCCTACTTCACATGAAATAAATTTTAAGTAATGTCACTAAAGAGTTACGTGGACAGTGGGAAACTTAAATGTGCACTACGTGGTTTTGCTTTTCAATGAGCTTTGAGCCCTGAGGTTTAAGGAAGAGCTGTAACTCTGCTTTCTGTTTGTTTTTGCCTTTTCACAGTGGGGAAGAATTAACAATTACACTTCCTGATCTCAGACCAGCCACTGATTATCATGCCAGGTATGCTGCTGGGGAGGAAGTAATACTTTGGGGGATGTGGGAATTACAGCATTATTGTGACTTGATGGAAAAGGTGTGATACAAACAGTTAAGGAATACTCTGAAAAAACAGCATGCTGTGGACACTGGGTTTGCTGTCTGAATTCACACCTCTTCTAATTTCATTAAAATACCACCTCATTTTCTTCCCTACCACCTTCTGTCTGCTCAGATTTACAAACCTCAGTTACAAACTTTAAATTACTCCCTCTTGGTATTTTTTTAGAACAACACTCTGTAGATTGTTGTAGGCTGAAGTCAGTGGTAAATGAAATAATTTAGCCTTGAAATTGGATCTGAAAGTCTGACTTGTCAGCTTGCTTTCCAGAGTTGCTTGTCTGACCTGCAGCAGTGCAAGCAGGGAAGTGGGAATGGGCTGGAATGGGAAGTGGGATGGGCTGATCAGGAGTAAATGATCCTGACTGGAGGTGTTGGGCTGGCCAGGGAGAGAGCAGCTGGTGAAACAAACCAGGGGAGCACTGGGAAGAGTCACACTCAGTGCTGGGGCACAGGTGCAGATGAGATTAAAGATTCCCTGGAGCAAACCCCTGCTCTGAAGCTGTGGAAGAGTCCTCAGTGTGGGAAATGCTGGGCACAGCTCCACCTGCACAGTGTGTTGTTTTCCACAGAAAGGGGCAGGACTGCTGCAGACATTAAACACTTACTCTGAAAAAGGTGATTTTATGATTTAGCCTGTTTTAGTGCCCCCTCTCCTGCCCAAGTGTTGGCTATATTTGAATTTTAAGGTGTTTTTAGCACAAGGCTCAGTTCCAGTCAGGTATCCAGTACCATTTGGGAACAGCTGCCATAGTTTTCATCCCGTATCCCACGTGTGTTTCAGCACTAAAGTATCTCACTGTGACAGAGAGTAATGGCAGAGTAAATGAAGGATGAGAAATGGGGGTTTGGGGTCAGCAGCTGAACCTGTGTGACCCCAGCCCTGCTGTGTGCGCACACCCTGAGCCACTGCTTGGGATTAAATTCCTGAAGCTGCCAGCTCTTGCCTTAAATTTCCAGGTGCCAGTGCAACAGCCACATTGTTAATTACCCTCTGTTTAGAGTTTCAGCAACCAGCAGTTCCATCAAAGAAACCATTTCAGAACTGGTGAGCTTCACTACAGAGAGCTGTGAGCCAGACTGTCCAGCTGCCCCAAAACTGATTAACAGAACCAAAAACAGCCTGAGCTTGCAGTGGAAGGTAAGAAGCAAACCTGGGGCTGAGTGAAGGTGAGCAGAGCACTCTGCTGGATTCCTGGGCAGTGTATTTAAATTAGCTTGGTCAGTAATTTAATGTGTACTGTAGGTGTTGCCTTTTAAATTGCTCAGTGAAGATTGATAATGAAATTATTGTTTCCTTCCTCTTTCTTTCAATGTTTGCTGAGTTTTTTGCCTGCAGCTTTGGTGTGACAGAGTTGGTAGCAGGGCTCTTCTCTTCTGAACTGGCAGAGAGGAAAAAATGGAGCATTTATATCTTTGCTTGAGGTCCTGGATGATAAACAGATATGACTTAATGTTCTTTTAGTTATTCTGACCCATTCAGACTAAATTTCTTTGGATGGTTTTATAGATTTTAATTTTAATCTGACTTTTGAATATAACCACTATCTGTAAAGACTTTTAGCTGTGTTTTCTTGGGTTTTCATATTTTTCTCATGATTATGCTGAAAAATGGTTCCAGCTAAATGACTTCAGTGAAATTATTTGTATAATCTGTGCTTAGAAAATGAAGAAGTTCCCATTTCATGTGTCAAATGTTGTTTGTGTGAACCCTTAGATTGCTCAGGCAGGTGGTGAGCACACACTGCAAGGCACAAGGAAAAGAATGCTAAGAATATCGTTTGCTTTTTGCATAAAATAAAACCATTCATAAATTCATATTCTAAACTATCATAACTAAAAGAAGTAGCACAGCAGCCTTGTTTTAAAAGGCAGTTGGAGTTTATAATATTCAATGTGTAAAAATATTTATAAAAGCACAACCATTTGATTTTAACTCTTTTTTTCATTGTTTCTTTATTTTCAGTCCTCAAATGACAATGGTTCCAAAATAACTAATTTTCTTTTAGAATGGGATGAGGTAAGAGCTTTTCTAGTACAAAAAAAAATCATAATGACATCTGTAGAGCAATTATACTTAAAAATACTCTTTGCTTAGGTACAGCAGCTATTTTGGTGCAACTCTCTTGACAGTTTTAAAGGGACAAATGATCAGTGTGAGGGGACAGTGTAAAACTGCCTCATTTGTCATCCAGAGCATCATTAATTCCTGTGTTCTCTATAAATGAATGAGCATTTGTGACACTTTGGGAAGTGTCACAAATCTCCCTCAGCTCTTGAGCTGAGATATATTGCAAAGGGATAAATGTGTTTTCTTCCAAAATGTGTTTTGTTTTCAGCTGCAATGGTCTTATCACCATTTGGTCAAATGTACAGTACCAAAAGTAATCAGATATGTCAGTCCAAATGTGGTTGATTAGCAAGACTGCTCGGGGTGACCATCAGCAGACTCAGGATGACCCTGATACATTAGATTTGGTATTTCCAAGGCTCAGTAATTTCTTTTTTAATTACTGATAAATGAGTGAAATGACATTTCTCGTGGAGGTGTCCCTGCCCATGGAACGAGATGAGCTTTAAGGTCCCTCCCAACCCAAACCAGTCTGGGATTCTGGGATTTAGGAAGATGTAGAGTGAAGAGGGTGACCTTGGCAGGGATCAGGGAGTGAGTCTGGGTCTCCCTTTTTTCCAGGGGAAGAATGGTCCCTTCAAGGAGTGTTACTACGGGCACCTGAAGCAGTACAAGCTCACCAGGCTCACTCCCTCCACGAGATACTCCCTGAGACTGGCTGCTAAAAACGACATTGGAATGAGGTAACCAGGAGCCCGGGGGGTACCAAATGATGGATTTCCCCCTGGATTCCACCAGCTGCTGCTCACCCTTGTTCAAAATCTCCTCCCCAGTGGGTTCAGCGAGACGGTGA
Source organism: Edolisoma coerulescens (assembly GCA_013397115.1). Taxonomy (NCBI): domain Eukaryota; kingdom Metazoa; phylum Chordata; class Aves; order Passeriformes; family Campephagidae; genus Edolisoma; species Edolisoma coerulescens. The sequence goes on from VWZW01004955.1 coordinate 4,546,578, forward strand.
CGTTCGGCACGGCCGGGGTGGTGCCGCCGGCCCCGGCGCCGCCCGCGCTGCTGGAAGCGGGAGTGACCTGGATGGCCCTGGGATGGAGCCCTCCTGCAGGAGTGGCCTCGGATGACTCCCTCACCTACAGCCTGGACATGGAGGAAGAAGGCTCTGTAAGTGCTGGGCTTTGTGTGGAAACTTCCTTCCTAGTGGTGAAATAAAAATGAACTTTTTTTTACCTTCAAATAAATGGTTGGCAAGTATTGCATGGGATTCATGGCAGAAAGAACATTGCGTGGAATTCATGCCATAGAGATAAAATATTGCATGGAGTTCGTGGCAGAGATGAAGTATTGTGTGTAATTCATGACACAGAAGTGAAGTTCAAGCTAAAAAAAATGGGATCGATCCACTCTGGGTTTTGTTTTATCTTAAAAATCAGTGACTGTGTTCATCCTTATTTTCCCTCCTTCCTAGGGCTATGGATTCCAACCCCAGTACAATGGAGATGAGCTCTCATGCACTTTAAGAAACCTGAGGAGGAGTACATCCTATAAGTTCAGGGTTTGTACCATAGTTGGTTCCTAATTTTATGTGCTTTCCTGGGCTTTGGCATTTTCCAACAAATTTTTCAACTTTGTATGGAGACAGCAGGAATTTACCTGTTGTCCCAGCAATTACTTGTTAGAGCAGGTTTTGATGAAGTTCAAATCAGGTTTTCTGCGCCACCTAATTTTGGTTTAAATGGTTGTCTTTCTTTTGGTTGGGTTTTTAATAGATTTTTTTTTGATCAGCAGCATGTTTATCTTCATGTATTGTCAACATATATTATTGTCATTAAATAAACCATTGATTCTCTATTCTGTTCCCTCCTCCAACAGCTCTTTGCCTACAACAGTGAAGGAAGAAGCAGCCCCAGTGAGGTGGTGGAACACAGCACCAAACCTGACAGACCTGGAGCCCCGAGTAAACCTGTTGTAAAGGGCAAGATCCATCCCCACAGTGTGAGAGTCACATGGGGTAGGTGCCTTGGGATGTTCCAGTGCTGCTGGGGTGGGGACAGCCTCTCTCAGATTAAATGAGGGGGAACTCAGGCTGATTATTTGTCTGCAGGTATTGTTATTGCAGGAGAAATACTCAACATTACCCAAAAATGGTTTATTTTGGGGCTGTAATACCACAGTGGTGTTCTTCATTCATTTTAGGGAAGCAGTGACTGCTGTCCTAATACCCTCTGGGTTTACTGTGATTCTTAAATCATTCTTATGTTCACTTGAAAAATAAGAGCTGATACCTGAAATTGGGAGTGTTTTCCCAGTTACTCTTCCTGGTATAATCATGATCAATGATAGGAGAAAAATTGCTCTGAAAAATGTATTGTGAATGATTAAGTACACTGGTTTCTGTTGCTGGTTGACTTTTCTGTTTGAATGAATATGAAAATATTCTCTGGGGAAGCTGATTACAAAATAATGCCTTGATATTAAATCTGTAACTTCTGGTGTTGATTTCTTTCAGAACCCCCCAAGGATAATGGAGGATCAGACATTTCTAAATACCTTTTGGAAATCTCTGAGGCATCAGTTGGTAAGGAATCACCTTTGGGTGCTAATGCAGTACTGAACCTCCATCCCTGGAGGTATTTAATTGACATTTAGATGTGGGACATGGTTTAGGCTGTGATTTTGGAGATCTTTCCCAACCTAAATGATGCTTTACTCCAGCAATCACTTCTGATTTCACACGTGTGTGTTGTGTTGTACATGTTCTCTGCATAATTGATCATTTCAAATTGATTTGCTGGCTTGACTGCCTTAATGATTGTGTGAGAGAATTTTCAGGTGGGTTTTTAGAAAGGTTTGGAAGTGTAAAGTGCTCTTCCTTCCCTCAGGAGGGAGGTGGGAGCCCGTTTACAGCGGAGCCCAGCGGGAGCACGTCTGTGACCACCTCAGGCCTGGCACCTCCTACAGACTGCGAGTGTCCTGTGCCAGTAAAGGTGGGGAGAGCCAGGTGAGCAACAGGAGGGGAAAGGTGCTTCTGGAAACCATTTCTGTTCGTGTTGGAGCAAAATGCTTTATGTTTGTGCTCTGCAATGACCTGTGTCCCTGGCAGGCCTCTGATGTCACGACTGTCACGACGGCGGCCGTCCCCCCCGGGCCCTGTCCCACCCCGGCCCTGGTGGGCAAAACCAAGCCCAAGGAAATCACTTTGCAGTGGGGTAAGCACCAGAGTTTGAGTAAAACACTGCTCTGATTTCAGTCATCCAAATCAAAAATCTTCGGGGGAAAAAAAAAAGTAAAAATAAAAATCTAGAGATGCCATCCATGGCCTTAGTTGTTTTTTGGGTTTGGGGTGGGGTTTTTAGATTGTTCTGTGGGATTTTTTTAAGAAGACCAAAGCTTCTGTCCACCTCTGATAGGGTGATACAATGAGACTTAAATAAGCAGACATAAATATTTTCCAGGGAGAAAGCTTCCTGTCTGCCCATGACTGACACTTGCTTGGCAATTTAAAAATCAAGTCTTGTTTTCTTACTGTTAGCTCAGTAAAGGAGATAAGCAAAAATTAATGAAGATACACTGTTTTGTGAAGAAAACAGGGAAAATACATGAAAAAACTGATTAAAGCCATCTTTAATTATCAGTATCTGAAGTGTTTCTGCTCAGATACATGAGAAGAGCCTGCCCTAACTTAGGGAATTCAGAAATTAATAGGAAAATCCAATCTCTTTTTGTTTCCCAGGCCCCCCAGCTGTGGATGGAGGCTCTGAGATCACGGAGTATCTCCTGGAGATGGCCAGCTCGGAGCAGGACGAGCGCAGGGTGGTTTATCAGGGCCCAGCAGCTGAGTTTGGAGTGACCAACCTGCTTCCAGGGAGAACCTACTGCTTCTGGCTCCGGGCAGGGAATAAAGTCGGGGTAACCACTGCACTCACCACATCTCTCTGCTTGTACACAGGGACAGGAGTGATGATGCTGAGGGGGTTTTGTAGCCTGTCTGGTGTGAACCTCTTGATGTTTGTGCCTTTGGAAGTGTTGGATGTGTTACCCCAGCTCAGGCTCTGCAGATGGTGGGGTGGGAACAGCATTGTGTGGAGAGGGGTGTGTGCAGGTCATGCCAGGCTGGGACAAGGGTGGGATAAACGCTGGCTGCATAAACGTCTTTGTGGAATAGTCCCCAGCTGCTGCTGGAAGGCAGATCCTGGCTGGGGGAGGGAGGAGTTACACAGCCCTGGCAGTGGGAGGATCTCAGATATCCTGTGGGAATGGGGCCCGCTTCAAGTACCTGCAAGGAATCTGAAACTGAGCCCTGAACTCTGCTGTTTATTTCCCTGTCAAGTTAAAAATAGTTTGTTTGCTTCCCTTGCACATCAGTTTTTGCCCTGGTGCTGTTGCTGTGTTCATGCAGTTGTGTTTTCCTGCAGTTTGGCCCCCACTCTGAGAAGGCAGAGCTTTGCACTGCTCCAGGACCCCCTGAGCAGTGCTGCAAACCCCTGATAACCTGCAAAAGTGCAACTTGTGCTGTGGTGTCGTGGGAGGTAGGTGTTGGTGGCTTCCAGTACCACCCAGATTAGTGTTTGGCTTTTAGAACTGTAGTGACACATTTATGATACACAGAAATGAGAGAAACAGTTTGTGTAGAGGTGGAATATTTTAAGCCCATTTCTTTGTAGATGTCTTCGTTGCATTTGTAAACTTTGGGAGTTATTAATTGCAGTCTTAACTGGACAAATTGGGTGACATTTAATCCTCCTCATGGTGTGGTAATTAATATATAGTGAATTAATTCTTCCAAGTGGTAAGAGATTGTGGGTCAGTCAGAATTCTGGTGTGAGCTGTGATGGTGTTACAGCCATGTGTCACCTTTTAACTTAAAATCCCTTGGAATGGACCTCAGGTTTCACCCCCAGTGCTTCCAAAGGTTGGATTTGGTGATCTTGGAGGTCTTTTCCAACCTTTTCTGCGATTCTCACCCAGTGGCTCAGTGTAACAGAGCTCCCCTTGGGTGCTGTTTGTGTGTAAGTGCAAGAGCTGAGCAGAATTTCTCCCTCACCCTGCAGAGCCCGGCGTGCAACGGAGCCGAAATCACCGAGTACAGGCTGGACTGGGGCCAGGTGGAGGGGTTCATGCACATCATCTACACTGGCCCCTGCCAGAGCTATGAGGTCAAGGGGCTCACACCTGCGACCACCTATTACTGCAGAGTCCAGGTAGGAAAAGCCTTTTGGTGCCACTGGGCACTTGCAGTTTGGGGAGAAACTCCAGCTAGAGAGGAATAAAGTCATGTGCTGTCACCTGCTCATGCAGTAGAGAAGGTAATGGGGAAAAACAGTTCCCCTTCTCCCCAGTCCCTCATCATTCCCTGTGTCTGGAAGAGTTTAGATCCAGTGTGCTGTGAAATACCAGATGCTTTGCCCTGTTGACATTTTATTCAGGAGATTTTCCATTCTCTTCCATGTTGCTTTTGAGAACACACAGAAGGCTGGGAGAGATGTGCCTACCTTGCTGGAAAACAGGGATTTGGTGACTCCTCTGTGGTGTCTTTCAGGCTGTGAACGTGGCTGGGGTGGGGCTGTTTGGGGAGACGGGCGTGGTGAGCACCCCCCCGTCGGTGCCCGCAGCCGTGGCCGTGCTCCACTTACTTGAAGAGGATCAGATGGAAATTCCCCCTCCTTTCTCCACGTGCCTTGCAATCCAGTGGGAAGAGCCCTGCTGCCACGGGGCAGAGATCACAGGGTACAATATCGAGTATGGGGAAAAGCAGCTGGTCACTGTGGGGAGAAACACAACCCATGTCCTTGAGAATCTGCTGCCTGACACCCTGTACAGGTAAGAATTATTCTGAAATCACATTTGTAGGATTTAAAAGTCCTTTGAGGGTAGTGCTTTAAATTTTTAGAGCAATTTTTCATGCAGCTTACAGACTACTTGCCAAATTCATCCTGCAACTCCAAAAAAACCTAAAATTGTCATGTCCAGACTCAAACCATGACATTGGCAGGAGTTGGTGGTTGGTGTTAAGGTTCACGTTCTGTCTCAAAGCCAAGACTTCAGGGTTTCTGGGTTTAGAATTTTTCATTGGGATGTTCAGGTGTGCGGCCAGAAGAGGATGGGTGGACAGGTAAGAGCAGAGCAGGTGTTCCTGTGACCTCAGTCTTGGTTAAACCTGAATTCAGATTTAATTTCTAACTGCATCTTGATTGCTTTACTGTTTGGAGTTATGTTCTGTACACATTTTGTTACCCAGCACTTTTCCTGTCCATGTGGCTGTTCTGTCCCATTCCCAGGATCAGGATACAGGCCATCAACAGCTTTGGAGTCGGTCCTTTCAGTCATTCCATGAAAGCCAAAACCAAACCACTACCTCCTGACCCTCCTCATCTGGAATGTGTGGTCTTCAGCTACCAGAGCCTTAAACTGAAATGGGGAGAAGGGCCCAGCAGAGCTTTAATTCCCAACCCTACACAGTTCAACCTGCAGATGGAGGACAAGTTTGGCAGGTGAGACAAGCAGAGCATTAAAGATCTTGTGTTTTTACCACCTACATCAAGTTTTTAAGGTGTTTTATGTTACTCTCCCTTCTGTTTGCACCACTGAGTCATTTGGGCATCCCAGAATTTGCCCTTCAGTTTGCAGTTTTGCGTCCCATCTTTCAACCAGAAATGCTGTCAACAACTTGCACTTTTGTTTGCTTCTAATCAGTAAATACTATTTAAATAATAAATAATAAATACCTTACCACCATCCTGTGCTGGCAGGGTTACTTTTGGACATTCTAAAACAAAGTCCGGTCTGCATGTAAGAAACAGGGGTTGGCCAGCTGTTCTTTAACTGGAAATTTCAGTTTCTTTTGGATATTCAAAGGTTGTTCTCTTGATTCAGAGGAGTTGGGCCCTGCAGCCTCAGTGGGATGCCCGACAGGACAGGGGAGAAACCTGGGACACCCGGAATGCAGCATCACTTCTTTGTCCTTGACTCGAATCCAAGTGTTCCACATCTGATACTGCCCTATGCATTGGTGACTGCTGGGTAACTCTGTGTGTGTGTGCTGTGTCCCCCAGGTTTGTGACAGTCTATAATGGTCCCTGTCACACCTACAAGGTGCAGAGGCTCAGCGAATCCACCACATACCATTTCCGCATCCAGGCGTACAACGACGCTGGGGAAGGAGCCTTCTCGGAGGTCTGTGCTTTCACCACCACCAAGTCTCCACCTGCACCTCTCAAAGGTGAGCTGACACTGCCCTGGCAACTGCTGCAAGCCACCGATGGGCAGGATTGAATCCTACAGCCTGACCCTCAGCCAGTCTTTGCAGGGACAGAGACACCAACTCGCTCTGAGGGGCTTTGTCTGGGTGTGGAAAGGGCTCTTCAGGTGTGATCACCTCCTGCACTGCAGCACTTCCACCCCTGAACTGAGCATTCCTACCTTTTCCCAGCTGGAAGGGCATTTTGCAGGGTTGTCCATCGAAGTTACAACAGAATGTAGGCAAATGAGGGCACAGTTAATTCCTCTGATCTTCGCTTTTTAACGTGGACGTTAAAGCTCATCATTAAAGTCTCTGTGAAGGTCAGAGTGCTGAGTCCCTGCAGCAAAACTGATTGACTGAACCGTGGTTAGAACATAGTTTCAGCTCTGCACATGGACAGAAATGCTGGTTTCTGTGGTGACTTGAAAGTGCTGCTCCTCTCTGCAAACATCATGGGCTCATCCTGGCAGCTTAAAAAGACCCAAAGTGGAACCTACACATAATACAATCATCATTTTTTGTAAGTTCATGTCACCAAATAGAAGAAAAGGAAAGAAAGAAACAAATCTTAATTGCTTAAAGTTATTGGAATGAGTTGCCTCTAAGCACGACAGCTGTACATTTGTAGACTCCATTGTTCTTTCTCTAAAACACCAACAAATCACTTTATTTTCCAGCACCCAAAGCGGTTCAGCTGGAAGAAAACACTTTTGAAATCACGTGGGAGCCTCTACAGCCGATGAAAGGAGATTCCATTGTTTACATCCTTCAGCTTGCTGCTGGCAGAGAATTTGATCAGGTACCTTTTATGTAGCATCAGGAATGTGAGGGGTTTTTACTGGGAAAAATTATTACCAAAAAAAGATGTGGATATTTCTTGTGGAAGGTGTCCCTGCCCATGGCAGAGGGTAGAATGAGATGGGCTTTAAGGTCCCTTCCAACCCAAACCATGCTGTGATTCCATGATTTGTAGGTTGAAATTCTGTTTGGGGAGGTGACAGGGAGACTTTTAGTTTCAGAAGGTGTGAAGTTGGTGAGCACTGGTTTATCCTGTTCTCCCGACAATTCCGTTGGCTCTTGATTCTTAAATCTGCTGGTGTGTGGTACTGCTGCCTCTATTAATCAGAGTCCACATTGGTGGAGGAGCTTTAAGGAAGAAAATGCAGGATGATTTTTTCCTCCTTTTTGAGCCTCCCAGCCCAGATGAGGTGTGTCAGTGTTGGGTGTGGCAGGAAACTTAAACGAATCGTGAATTGGCCGGAGATTTAAACTGCTTTTTTATGAAGTTGAGTAGAGGAGGACGACTCCAGGATGGAGCAGGGCAGGCAGTTCCAGGTGCTGGTGGTGAGTGAGGTGCCCCTGACTGACGCGGCTCCCGTCCCTGCAGGTGTACAAGGGCCCGGAGCCGTGGTTCCGGCTGCCGGCCGCGCAGACGAACTGTGAGTACCGCGCGCGCGTCTGCGCCGGCCGCCAGTGCCACGACCTGCCGGGCTGCCCGGAGCTCTTCGGCCCCTACAGCCCCAGCGCGGTGTTCTGCTGCCAGCGCCGGCAGCCGGGCCCCGCCGCGGCCCAGCCCGGCGCCGAGCTGGCGCAGAGCGGGAAGCGGCTGCGCGAGGAGCGCGTCATCGCCATCACGCTGCTCTGCGGCTTCGCCGTGGTCGCCATCCTCTTCGCCGTGGTCATCCAGTACTTCGTCATCAAGTAGGGCAGAGCTGGCCCCGCTCAGCTGTCTGTACAGAGCTCTCTGGGGTATTTATGAGTAGTTCAATGAAATCCTAGCTGGGAACCCCTCGCTCCGTGCGTTCCCGCTCCTGCTGCTGGCTGCCGGCGAGGCTGGCTTGGCAGATCCTTTCCAAATGCTGGACACAGATTTCCTGTAGAAAGGGTGATCCTGGGGCCTCTGCAATCAGGGTGAGCTGTTAGAGAACAGCAGTCGGCTGCCTTACGGTGCACACTGGGGGGTGTGCGCACTCCTCCTCTCTCCCCATCCCAGCCGGCTGGAGAGGGAAGGCATTGCTAGAACAGTCCTTTCCCAGCACCACCAGAGCAGCGGGAGGTGATGGCTGTTCCGTCAGGTCTCGCTGTAGTTTGATATCCATGAAATGCAGCAGCACAAGTGCTTGAGCTTAGAGCAGAACTGCAGAGCCTACTAGAGCATACCACATTTACTAGACTGTAGAAGGAAAGCAGAATATTGACTTAGTGATATTACTACTTTACAGTTATTTTAATACTTGGGATTCAGTAATAATCATTTCAAGTGTCGGAGTAGAGGGTGCCAGGGTTTTTTAGGGTTTTAATCCAAACCAATGCCAGCAGGACGTGGCGCTCGGCCGGGATGCCCAGGAAAGGCTCTGCCCAGAATGTTCCTGCTGTCCTGAGCAACTTTGGCCCAATCCACATTTCACTCTCAGTGCCTGAGAGAAAAGTAATTCCCTGTGCAGCGTGCTCAGAACAGCACAGGAGTTGTCTTTAAGGAGAAAGAGTGCATTTATGATAAATGTTACACTATTTGGCTCAAACTGAGCAAATGTTTTTGTACTATTATTAACCTAAAAAATAAAAAGTTCAGCCTGCTTTGGGTGCCCTTCTAACTTAACCCCAACGAGCAAATTGTACGTGAGAGAACTCTTTTTAGATAACGTTTATAAAATGTTTTAAACTTGCTATCCCAGTGGTAGCAGCTTCACATTCCATGGTTTTCCTGTTGGGAATGTTCAGCCTGCTATGAACTTGTCTGAAACTCGTCCTGGTCGGCTGGGGGATATTTTTGTGGACACTGTGCACTACATTTGACTGTTGCGTTCCATCTGCTTGTGAATCCCTGAGGAGGAGCCTGGCAGCTCCTGGCTCCGTTAGATCAAAGATTTGGAAAGCTGGAACTCAAAAATTTCCAAGTTTTCAGGATGGGTCTTGCCAACAGTGTTTGGAATATGCCACAGAATGGTAGATTTAGGGTATTTTGCAAAGTCTGTGGCTCCACTTTGGCCATCAGAGCGATGCACTTGTAGGTGGGAGGGTGGATGTGACAGAGCTACAGGTGATTTGTTTCCGGTAATTAATTAATCACTTTTAAGGGTCTTTCTCCTACAGCAGTTGAGGAATAACGTTGTGTTAGTTTGAGGCATTGTGTTGTATTTCAGATGTGGAAAACCTAAATTATGACCTAGTATCACTTAATCCTCTTCACAGTAGATTGATGGTGCAATCTGAAATTAATCCTTTCAAAACGTATTCTTCATTTTTGTACTCTATTTATTTTGATTAAAAGTCCTGGAAAGAAAAAAAAATGTATGTTTGAATGTATTGTTCTACTTGTAGCAGAACTTTAAGTTAATCATTTATTATATCATAGAAGTCTCTCCCTCCAGTGTCAGAAAGAGTTTTATACAGATATTAGTCTTTAGTTTGCAGAAGTTTACAATCTGTCTTTATTTTCCTCATAGTCTCCCTTTAGCAGATAAACTGCCTGCAGCAAATCTCCGTTGCCAAAGGGTTCTTTCTTAACTCCTTAGAACCAACTTGTAGAGGTTTATTTGGCAATAATAGTCCTGATCATTTAAAAGAGAAATTAGAATTGCAGAGTAAATACTAACAAGTCACGACTGCTAAAAAATTAAATTAAATCCTTTTGTAATTGCCACAAAATGCTCATATTTCCAGAAAATATCGCGGATTTATACTGCAATGTGGATTTTCCATCAGCTGTTGTCCATTCCAGAGGGATGTACCCTCGTGGCATTAATGTATTTTAGGTATCTTCAGTTTTCTTGTATTGTCATTTTTGAGGTATCTCGAACGTATGTTAAAGCTGCCATGCATTGTATTACTAAATTGTAACTATCAAATAGATAATATATTTAATACAGCCAATAAATAATACAAATGTATTCAAATTTGACTCTGGGCTCCTGTGGTTTTGTGGGATTTAGTCTCACTTGTGTCATGTGTAATTTAAGGGGAGGGAACATGCTCAATGCCATTGAGAGCTGAATTAACTTTTCTTCCAGAAAAATGGAGCCCTTGGAAGATCACTTCCATTTCCCCTCGTGCTGCAGGAAGCCTCTGCAGTTCCCAGGTGAGGTAGAACAGTTCTTTGATACTGGAAATTGAATTGTTTGGGGCTAATTAGCCATTTTCCATCATTTTGTGTTGACTCAGGGCCTTTCCCCCTCGAGCTCTTCCCCGACATTTGCTGCTGAGTGTGGAATTTCTCCTGACGGTGCCTTAATGATCTGATGAAGATAAGGTGGGAAAGGCTTTATTTGACCATCAGTGTTCCCAAAGAGACAGCTGGACACTCAGCCTGGATTTACTTTCCACTTCCGGAAAGAGCGGGGATGAGGAGCTGGAAAACGCTGGGGTGGAGGAGGCAAGGGGAGCGGGGGCCAGAGGGAGCAGGGACAGCCAGCAGCAGGATGTGTCCTGCCACAGTCCTCAGAAATTCCTCCAGAGCCCAGGAATGGGGCTCTGACAGAAGCGGGAGAGATATGGGCTACAAAACAAACCTCCTCTGCCTCCTCGGAGCTCAGCTCTTAGCAGCTCTCCTGCTCCCAAGGACTGCTCAGAAGCCAAAGTTTTGTGGAGCCAAATCGTGTGGGATTGGGGCTGGAAAGGTCAGAGCTGAGCACAGGCAGTGCATTGTCCGGCAGATCCCGGCTCTGACGTGGGGGAGATTCCTGCTGCCCTTTCCAAGAGGCAGAAGCTCTGGCTGGGGCTGTTCTTGCAGATTTAGGCATTTGGACACCTCTCAACAAGAAAAGCTGTCCGTGTGCCAGGGCTCTGCTTGGTTGCACCCTGAACACCTCGACAAGTCCCATCTGGGAGGAAATTCCCGGTGAAGTTTCATAGAATCATGGAATAGTTTGGGTTGGGAGGGACCTTAGAGTTCATCTTGTTCCACTCCTGCCAGAGATACCTTCCCTTTCCCAGGTTACTCCAAGCCCCATCCATCCTGGCCTTGAACACTTCCAGGGATTTAAAATTTATGGGATTTAAATCCTGCACCCTGAGCAGAGCCACGTGCCCAGGCTGTGCTCCCGCTTTCTCCAACAGATGATTCCCAGCTGGCCGGCAGCTGCCTGGGATGAACGACCCGCGGCAGACGGAGGAGTCGGCGCCGGGCCAGGCCATGCCGTGACCCCGTTTCCTGTTTTCCGATGCTGACAACAACCCCAGTGTCTGAGTAGAGAGGAAGGGTGGCTGCTCTTCCAGTGGGCTGTCGTGTGGTGCCCATGGAATGTGTCTCTGCATTTATCCTGGAGAAAAGGAGGCTCGGGGGGACCTTGTGGCTCTGCACAACTCCCTGGCAGGAGGGGGCAGCCGGGGGGGGGCGGGCTCTGCTCCCAGGGAACAGGGACAGGAGGAGAGGGAACGGCCTCAAGCTGTGCCAGGGGAGGCTCAGGGTGAACATCAGCAGGAATTTCTTTATGGAAAACATTGTTAAACATTGGAACTGCCCAGGGAGGTGGTGGAGTCTCCATCCCTGGAGGTGTCCATGGAAGGCCTGGATGTGGCACTCGGTGCTCTGGGCTGGTGACAAGACATAGGTTGGACTCGATGGTCTTGGAGGACTTTTCCAACCTCACTGATTCCATGATTCCCAGCACGGCTGTGCCCCAGAGGACTGTCCATGGGGAGAAACGTCCATGGCCAGGAAGGCGTTTGTGGCCCTGGGGACAAGCGTCTGTCCTGTGGGAACTGGCTCTCCCTGTCTTCTCGCTGCTGCTTTCTTGGCAGAAATCCTGCAAGTAGCTCCTGGTTGTGCTTCCCAGCCTGGAAAGTCACCGGTGGGGAGGGTGGCATGTTGGGGCAGAAGAGTCATGCACTGGGTTTAGGAATAAATCCCAAGCCCCACAGAAGTGCAAACCGTTGTTTTCTTTTGTGCCCTGGGAATAAATGGTGTGACAGCCCACAGTTCCCTGTGCGGAGTTCCAGCCTGATCCCAGCCCGTGGAAGAGCTCCTCTCCCCCTCTTTCCTAAAACAAGGGGAAAGAAAAGTGGATTTTGTTTGTTGTCTAAGGTCAGTGTCTGGAATTCCTCCTCCCTCCCTCCTCCCAGGATGTTTTTGTGTAGCACACTGACTCATGGAAGTCAAATGACTTGGCCTCGGAGCTGCCTCAGCACAGGGATTCTGGCACAGGGATTCTGGCACAGGACTCCTGTGCCTGCCCCTCGTGCTGGGTGAGGGTTTTCCAGCTCCTCCAGGCACTGCCAGAGCTGTGGGGCTGCTCCTGTCCCCCCCCAGCTGATCCCAGCACCCCCAGGCCCCCAAACCCAGGTCGGGGTTGGGATGTGTCTCCATCCAGGCTGGCTGCTGCAGGTGCTGAGCGCCTTCCTGGGTGTGGATGGGGAGCACCTGAGCGTGGCCGCCGCTGGAATGTTCCGCAGGGCGGATCAGGGGCAGCAGCTCTTGGCTTCTCCCTGTCTGGGGAGCTGGGATGGGAGTCCCCAGCGCATCCTCTCCCTCCAGACCTGGCCGCAGTTGGACCATCCCAGATATTAACAACGTATTGCATCTGCTTCTGGAACTTTGATGATCCCCTGCCTGACAAAATCACAACAAAACTTTATTTTTGGTTCTGTTTTGCCTCAGAAAGTGAGAAACTTTGACAAAACTCACATGGAATGTGCTCTAAATGTCTTCCAAGTACAGTCAGATGCCATGAAAACCAGCTTTAAAAAGCTTTTAAATTTGCTTCTGAAGTGGAACCTGTTATTTTCAGAACAGTGGGAACACACTGTCATTTTTAGTTAATCCTGGGAATGCTGGCAATTTAAAAAGTGGCTTCAGAGCAGTTAATGAAATAACAAAACATCCCCTCCTGCATTGCCACAGGGGAGATGGGGGGCACTGGGCTGTCTGCAGCAGGGGGAGCAGGGAAACGGTCACTTGAATCCGGCAGATCCGGTCTGTGCATCAGTTGGCCTACATGAATATTTATAGTAAAATGAATCTCTGCCCTGCCATTACCATCTCCATGGTAACCACGCTAGGCCGCGTCTCCATGGCAACCCCGCTAGGCCGCGTCTCCATAGTAACGCCGCCCTCCGGCCTCCGTAGCCGCGCGCATCGTGTCACGTGACCGGAAACAATGGAGGCCGCCAAGATGGCGTCCCCCAAGAGCGCTCCTAAAGACGCGCAGGTACCGCGGGGCCCGGGGGGAGCCGGGTGGGGCCGGGGTGTAGCAGGGGGCTCGAGGGGCTGAGCGGTGCCTGTGTCCGCCCCGCAGGTGATGGCGCAGATCCTCAAGGACATGGGCATCACCGAGTACGAGCCGCGCGTCATTAACCAGATGCTGGAGTTCGCCTACAGTAAGCGGGGCCGGGCGGGAAGTGCGCGGGGAAACTCCGGGGGAAGCAGGGAAGTGTTGTCTGGAGCAGGGAAGTGCTGTGTGAGTGCGTGTTGCCACGGGGGCTCCCCTGTCAGGCTCGGTGACCGTGGAGATTTTTTCCAGCTGTAATTCTGTGATTCTTTAAAAGTAAACACAGAATCACAAATCCCAGGGTAGTTTGGGTTGGAAGGGACCTTAAGGAAAACCCAGTCCCGCTCCCTGCCGTGGGCAGGGACACCTTCCACTATCTCGGGTTGCTCCAAGCTCTGTCCAACCTGGCCACAGCCTCAGTGCCCTCACAGGGAAGAATTCCTTCCCATTATCCCGTCCAATTCCTTCCCAGTATCCCGTCCAGCGCTGCCCTCGGGCAGTCTGGGCAGTACCCGGAGGCCGCAGAGTTGCCAGTGCCAGCCGGGTGGCATCGGGATGGGGAGGATTTCATTTAACCCGGTCTCCATCCAGAGCCTGTTTCCCCCAGGATACGTGACCACGATCCTGGAGGACGCCAAGATCTACTCGAGCCACGCCAAGAAGTCCAGCGTGGACGCGGACGACGTGCGCCTGGCGATCCAGTGCCGCACTGACCAGTCCTTCACGTCCCCGCCGCCCCGAGACGTGAGTGCGGCCGGGGCCGGGCATCCCAGAGCGGGCTGGGGATGGGCCGGGACACGGGGATGGGGCCGGGACACGGGGATGGGCCGGGACACGGGGATGGGGCCGGGACACGGGGATCAGCCAGGACACGGGGATGGGCCGGGACACAGGGATGGGGCGGGGACACGGGGATCAGCCAGGACACCGGAATGGGGCCGTGTCTCTGCAGTTCCTGCTGGACATTGCCCGGCAGAAGAACCAGACGCCGCTGCCACTGATCAAGCCGTACTCGGGCCCGCGGCTGCCGCCCGACAGGTACTGCCTGACTGCCCCCAACTACCGCCTCAAATCCCTGCAGAAGAAGGTAAGGATTGCTCAGGGATTGGGGATTCACCCCCGGGGGGTTGGGAGTGGTGTTGGGATTGCAGTTTTCCCCAGCTCTGGAAGGTGTGGGTGAAGATTGGCCTGTGTGCGTCGGTTTGGAGCCAGCGGTGCTCTGTCTCCGTGCTGGATTTGCAAATTGTTGTTGGTTAATTTTAAATGGAAATTTTTAAATATGAGAAGTTTTAAAACATGGGAAAATTGAAAATACGGGAATATTGTGGTGTTAAAGAAATACTGCAGAATCCCAGAATCACTGAGGCTGGAAAAGCCCTCCAGGATCACCAAGTCCAACCCATGCCTGATCCCCACCAGAGCACTGAGTCCAGTCATTCCCTGGACACCTCCAGGGATGGGGACTCCATCACCTCCCTGGGCAGCGCCTTCCAATGCCTGGCCACCCTTTCCATGAAGAAATTCCTCCTGATGTCCAGGAGGAACTGTCAGGTTTAATATCAGGTTGTCAGAGGCACAAGTCAGGCTTTGCTGTAGATGTTGAAGGGTCTTTTTTACTTCCACCTCACTTGTTTCTGTGTCAGAGGGGAAATATTTCCTTTGCTGGGAAGCACTGAATGCCTCAGTGGGGGGGACTTTCTTGTTTATTCCAAGCCATTCCCTGATTCCCTGGTTCTTTCCCCACAGGTCTCCTCCACAGCAGGCAGGATCACAGTCCCTCGCCTGAGCGTGGGCGCCGTGAGCAGCAGGCCCAGCACTCCCACTTTGGGTAGGAAACAGCTCCACTGGGGTTTCCCACCTTTATTTTAGGAAGGAAAAATAGAGAGGAATAATTTCAAACACTTTTCAACCCCTGAGGGAATGTCAGGGGCCACCTGACCTTATATTGTTTGACAACATCAGAAAGTTAATTTAATAAATTTAATCTTTATTATTACAATAACATTTATACATAAATGCATTACAAATGTTCTGTACTTGTGATAAATTCTTTATTTAAGGGACTATTCAAGAACTTGACTTAAATTTAGGGTTGCTTTCCTCAATGCCAGCATGGTGCTGAATTAAATAGCACTGGGAAAGATCCATTTTTAAAAGGGTCTTAAAATTTAGAGTTGTGCCCTAAAAATTAATATGTGTTTATAGTCTAGAATTAGGGCTGGAGTAAATGTGGGAAAATGGGCAAATGTGGAGCTCTGCCTGGAAATCTGACTCCTTATATACAGTGTCCTTGTGTTCCTGTGCATTCCCACTCTGTCTAATAACAGGTGCCACTTGGGAAGGAGTTTTAGGAGTGTTTATGGATTTATTTTGATTTATTTTGGTGGGTTGTTGAATTGCAGGTACCCCCTCAGCCCAGACCGTGTCGGTGTCGGCCAAGGTGGGAGCGCCGGTGTCGCTGGCGGGGCAGCGCTTCACCGTCCAGATCCCGTCCTCCCAGCCCGCTGGGAAGTCAGGTATTCCTGGGATTCCTGGGGGGGGATACAGGGATAATCACACGGCCACGGGGTGCTTGGCTTGGGAGGGAGAAGCTCAGCCAGTCACACCCCTGCCATGGACAGAGACACCTTCCCCATTGCTCCAGGCTGGCCTGGATCACGTGCAGGGATGGGGCAGCCGCAGCTGCTCTGGCCAAGCTGGTGTGGGAATTACTTCCCCTCTCCCTCATTCTGGGGTCTTCCAGTGTTAATTCCCATTCCCAGCACAGCAGTGGTAGCCAGAACATCGCCATCCTGGGCAGCTCCCTCACACCCTGGCTCCTGTTTCCCTCTCCCCCTTGTGTCCTCAGTCCCCCAGCATTTCCCCATCCTCCCTCTTGGGATGAACCCCCTGGAATGTTCTGGCAGCACGGCGCTTTATTAGCCTGGAACAACGCAGGGAAAATGCAGGGATGGCTCCAAGCTTTCAGTGAGCCCTTTCCATGATTCCCACAGCCACTCCCACCACTCCCACGGTGCAGAACGTCCTCATCAACCCATCCCTGATCGGCCCCAAGAACATCCTGATCACCACCAACATGGTCCCGCCCGGCGCCGCCGACCCCAACCCGCTCAAGAGGAAGCACGAGGACGACGACGACTACGACGCCTTGTGAGGGCCCGGAGCCTTTCCTGTGGGATTCACAGGAGCCTTCCCGTGGGATTCATGGGAGCCTTTCCGTGGGATTCATGGGAGCCTTTCCCATGGGATTCACGGGAGCCTTCCCATGGGATTCATGGGAGCCCTTCCCATGGGATTCACAGGAGCCTTCCCGTGGGATTCACGGGAGCCTTTCCCGTGGGATTCACGGGAGCCTTTCCCATGGGATTCACGGGAGCCTTCCCATGGGATTCATGGGAGCCCTTCCCATGGGATTCACAGGAGCCTTCCCGTGGGATTCACGGGAGCCTTTCCCGTGGGATTCACGGGAGCCTTTCCCATGGGATTCACGGGAGCCTTCCCATGGGATTCATGGGAGCCCTTCCCATGGGATTCACAGGAGCCTTCCCGTGGGATTCACGGGAGCCTTTCCCGTGGGATTCACGGGAGCCTTTCCCATGGGATTCACGGGAGCCTTCCCATGGGATTCATGGGAGCCCTTCCCATGGGATTCACAGGAGCCTTCCCGTGGGATTCACGGGAGCCTTTCCCGTGGGATTCACGGGAGCCTTTCCCATGGGATTCACGGGAGCCTTCCCATGGGATTCATGGGAGCCCTTCCCATGGGATTCACAGGAGCCTTCCCGTGGGATTCACGGGAGCCTTTCCCGTGGGATTCACGGGAGCCTTTCCCATGGGATTCACGGGAGCCTTCCCATGGGATTCATGGGAGCCCTTCCCATGGGATTCACAGGAGCCTTCCCGTGGGATTCACGGGAGCCTTTCCCGTGGGATTCACGGGAGCCTTTCCCATGGGATTCACGGGAGCCTTCCCATGGGATTCATGGGAGCCCTTCCCATGGGATTCACAGGAGCC
>VWZW01004955.1:4565251-4584166 GCA_013397115.1 Edolisoma coerulescens
ATTTTTATAAGAACATATAAAAATATACATACGTGCTCGCTCATGTCCACAATTTAAAAATAATAATATATACAGATATATTTCCACACAGAATTGTGTTACTGCCCACTGCTGGCAGGCATAAATGTGCATATATTGGTTATAATTAATATAAAATCAATATAATAATATAAAGGAATTGAAAACAGTAGAGATATGATAAAATTATAAAATACTGTATTGAATTGTATATTATTTCCTGTAGAAGTATTTCCCCAGGCACGGGGTGGGATCGCTGGGGTGTCCTGTGCAGGGCCAGGAGCCGGATCCAGGATCCTGGGGGGTCCCATCCCACTGGGGATATTCCATGGCTCTGATCCAAGTCCCTGGAGCTGCCCCTGTGCCAGCAGGCCCTGGAGTGCCCCTGGGGTAGAGCCGGACCCTGGCTGTCCCCGCTGTCCCCTCTGTCCCCTCCCCGCTGCCTGGGGATGCTCCCTCCTCCCGCAGGACAAGTTCCCCTCAGCCCCCGGCCTTTGGTGCCTTTGTGCCGTGTCCGGTCTCCAGCACAAAACTCCTGGCTCAGGATTGAGCCCAAAGAACAGGGAATGGAATGGAATGGGAGGGGCTGGAGGATGGGATGGGATTTGGGATTGGGCAATCTTCTATTAGGAAGAACTTCTATTAGCCCTCAGAACTTCTATGAGCCCTCATGTGAGGCTGGGAAGTTTAAATCACTTGGAAACATTTTACAGCTCTCAAGGCCTTTATACACTTGAAAAGCAGGGAGAGGACTCAAATCTAGGGTGGCGTGGAATTTTGGGAAGGAATCCTTCCCTGTGAGGCTGGGAAGGCCATGGCACAGGTTACCCAGAGAAGCTGTGGCTGCCCCATCCCTGGAAGTGTCCAAGGCCAGGTTGGACAGGGCTTGGAGAAACCTGGGACAGTGGGAGGTGTCCTACCCCTGGCAGGGGGTGGCACTGGATGAGCCTTAAGGCCCCTTCCAACCCAAACCATCCTGGGATTCCCTGAATTGGCAGAGCACTCATCCAACAGATAAATAAAGACAGTTCTCAGCCCAAATCCCACAGCCCTGAGCAAGTCCCAGGGAAGGGCTGGGTCACCACCATTGCCAGTAGAGGAAAAATAAACTTAACAAAAAATTACGTTTATCACTTTTTTTTCTGCTGAGACTTTCAACTTAGGGCTGAGGGCAAGGAAAAGCAGCAGGACCTTGTTTGGGGTGTGTGGACAGAAAGACCCGAGCAGGGCCCAGTGGCAGCAACTCCTGGACTGGTTTTGAGACTAAGTTTAAGTGCAGAGAGCCCAGGGGAGGTTGGGGAGTGTTGTTCACAATAATTCCAACTCCAAGGCAGGTCGCTTTAGTAATTCCTTTATTAAAACTACAAACCAGAGTTAAAATTCCTACATTATTCACATAGGCCAGGTTTCTAAGTTCATAGAATAAGGACAGGCCAGCAGCCAAAGGGGTCAGAAAGCCTGACCAGTTCAGAGCTGCTGGTTTAAGACTTCAGCCAGGGCCTCCTCACTCCCTGGAGCTCCCAGGGCAGCTGGAAAAGTTCCTTCAGGCTGCATGAGAAGAGGCAGGAGCAGATCTCCAGTGCAAAGGCAAAGTTCTTTCAAGATTACAGGTGAAACCGTACCCAGTGCTCACAGCTCGGGAGGAGGGAGGGAACTGGCAACAACCACTTGGAATATCACCTCCATTCACTCCAGGAATTCCAGAGGAAAGATTCTTACCCTCCCCCTGGCCCCAACACACAAATATTTACAGAGACACGACCAGCAAGAAGCAGAGTTTGATTCCCTTGCTGAGGGCAGGAGCTGCTGCTCCAGCAAGAGAGTCCAACTCCCTCAAAAGTCAGCAGGAACGGGGCCTAAAGGGATGGGAAAGCTCCAGGTCAGTTAAACTCCTCCTTGATGGGGGTGCAGCCTGAGAAGAAGCTGATGTTGCTGCTCAGCATCCTCTTCTTCTTCTTCCCAAAGGGGTTCTGGTTCTCCCGGGACTCCTCATCCCTCCCAAGGAGGGAGGTAGCAGAGCTGGGAATCTTCAGGAACACCTCCTGGTCTGTGATGTCCTGCAGGACCTGTGGGAAACAAGGAACAATATCTGGAGTTAGTCACAGCTGGAGCAACCCACCAGAGGCAGCAGGACACAAAGTGCCAGGCCAGCCTCAAGAGTTGCTTCATTTTTTTACTCAAGTCAAGAAAAAGACAAAGTTTTTTGACCAAATATCAAGACTCAGCAGGAAGAGACAGCAGTGGGAATGGTGGGTTCCCATGGGATAAGGGAATTTGTTTGGCTGAGGCAAAATGCTATGTGCCAGGTCAGAGAGCACAACAGCTTAAGGTCACTTTGAACATGGACAGATGGGATTTTATCCTGCTCCTCCCTTCCCCTCTCCTTGCTGAAGGTGCTGCAGGAAAACGTGGCAAGCCTGTGGCATCATTTCAGTGTGGAAATGTAGGAATTCAGCAAACTCAAAACTTCCACACAAGCTGCCTGAAGCTGTGCAGAGTTTTCCAGCAGCAGCTTCTCCTCTGGGGTGATTTCCCTCCAAGATCCCTCACTCAGCAGCTCTGCTGCCCCTGATCCCGGGGAATACCTTTGTGGTTGGAGTGACACACACAGGCTGGAAGAAGCTCTCTCCTGCTTTCACCTCCGTGGGGTCTTCCAGCTTCAAGGACCCTTCCGAGTCCCTTTTGTGCTCCTCACATGTTGTGGTTTCCTGAGGGGCAGCAGAGGGTGAAGCTCTTGTGGAACATCCATCCCTTCCTTCCCTTCCCTCCCCACCACAGCCCCCTGCTCTCCAGCTGGGAAGAATTCCACAGAACAATACAGCTCAGGCTAGGGCTGCATAAAACAGGCAAAAATTAAAGACAACTGTGGGATGTCCCTGCTCCACATCTCTGAGATCCAAGAGCAGAATTCCCACCAGGAACATCTTCCCCAATGAACATCAGTTTCTCATGGACCTTCCTGCTGCTACAACCCCCTCCCCAAACCATCCCTTCCCTTCTTAAAAATAAATCCGGGAATGAGTCAAGCTTTTTTGTTGTCTGAAGCCAAAGACACAACTTTAATTTACTGAGTCCAAAAGGAAAATTGAAATTATTTGTCCTCAGATTTGTGGATGAGAAGTGGGAGCAGGAAAACCTCTGCTGTGAATCTCCACATGTCTGCGCTCAGTGGCAGAGCCTGGTCCTGCAGTGGAAAATTGTCCTCAGTCACCAGAGAGGCACTAATTGGTGATGTTCACAGAGCTTCAGCAAAGTGCACATGCTCTGTCTGGACAAACTATGCTTGTGTGGGACTTAGCCCTTCATCCAGCTCTGCTCCAGCCCAAATCCAGGCCCTGCAGCCTCCATGGCACCCCCAGAGCCAGCAGCACTCACCAGGCCCCGGTCCCTGTTCCTGCACGTGGCTGGGGAGCAGCTGCAGCCATCGGTGCATCCCAACTTCTGCTTCCTGCAGCCACACTGCCTGTTCCCACAGCGGCCCTTGCACGAGCACTGCGGAGGGAAGGGGGATCCAATGGCCAGGATGCTCCTGGAATGCTCCAGCTCCCGCCTGCTGTGGCATCTCAAGGACAGGGACACCCCCAAGCTGCCCCAGAAGTGTTTTGCTGCCAGTCCTATCTCCCAGAATAATTTTCTTCCTAATATCCAGAATAAAATCCTTCCACCTAGAGATCCATCTTCAGGATCTAGAGGATAAGCACCTTCAGTTACTCTGTGCCTGATTTCAGGTGATCCCAAAGGATCCCAGTTTCTGTGCCACACTGCCACAAAAGGAGGGAGTCCCCACCCCAAAAGCCTCAGGAATTTTCTAAGCCACGGGCTGAAGCTCCAGACTGAACAGACAGATGGAAGCTGAGGCTCTGTCAGGACTGGAAGCTGCAGATTCCCAGAGGGAAGAGACATCCATTTTTTTTGTTTGTTTTTTCCCTAAAGCAGGCTCCCTGGAGGGATCTCTGCTGTTGGGGCTGTTCCTGAAGCAGAGGCCAGCTCAGACACAGGCAGCAGGACAGAACACGTGTCTCATGGGAGAAGGTGACTTGGACAGGGAAAACCAGTCCAGGAAGGTGTTGCTGACTGCAGACAACCTTTGCTGTGTCTGTGGGAAGGTCACAAATATCCCAAGGCACCCAAATAACCCATCCCTGCCACTCTGAGAGCAGCAGAGACACCCCATCTCCCCGCTCCACACCCAATCCTTGCACACAGCAAGTGATTCCCCAGCAGACACTGGATCAAGGGCAGCTGGATCTTACCCCCGTGAGGTTTTTCCTTGCTCCTCTGCCTGCTTTCCCAGGAAGCCAGTCGGAATCATCCAGTTCCCCAGAGTCAGAGAGCAGCTCCTCCACATCCACCTCGGGGCTGGGTGCCCGGGGCTTGGCCGTCGTCTGCCGGCGGCTCTTGGGCTGCGACACAGGAGCACGAGGGGTTAGGCCACCCAAAATCACACTGTTATGTTTCATTAATAATATTAATAATTTTTATACTTTAATTAGGTCTTATTAGATTTTATCGAGGTTTTCAGAGTCTCTCACAGCCAAGAGGGTTGTGGGATGAGGGAGGGAAAAAAAAGATCTAATTGGCAGGATTGAAAATTCAATCGATTTAAACTATTGATGACAAATCCTTGGAAGTCTGAGTTGTTGACACATCATGTGACAAAAAACAAGTGCCACACTCCTGTCCAAAGAGTTTTAAATCATTTCTTCCTCCCAGCACTAAGACTTGGCTCTTTGCAAAGCAGCAAACCTTGCTGTGACACACGTGCCGTGCTCCATAATTTAAAGACTGGGAATGCTACAGAAAAGCCTGGATTGTGAAGGAGGATCCGGAGTCAGAACTACAGTGAGGAAACAGTTCTGGAGGTTTGTTTGTTTTTTTTTTTTTTCAATCAAAAGACTAATGCAAGGTATTTTAGTCTTCTGGAAAGGACTGAAGGGGCCACTTCACTGAGTAGAACTTCAATGAGCAGAACAAGTGCCTGGTAAAAGCAGCTTGGGAGAAAGAAAAAAAACCACATTATCAATAGCCAAGATTAACTCTGGCAAAGAATCCAGGTGCAATACAAACTGTGCAGCCTCTTACTTTGGGTGGAACATAATCAAAGGAAGAGTCTGGAGACTCCGGTGGCCTTTGCTGGATGTGCCGGAGCTTCTGGCCACTGGCAACTTGGAGGAGCACCAGTTTCTGTCAGAAGAGACAAGAATCAGCTCTGCAAAATCCATTAAACCCAACTGCCAGAGGCTCTGCTGTCTGTACAAGGCTCTACCTGTTTCAGAGTGTCATTTTCCCGGAGCAGTTCCTGGTTCTTCTCACAGATCTCCCTCATTTTCTCCAGCTCCTCCTCCTGTTTGCAGGACAAGAGGAAACTTATTTCATTGGAGAGAAATAAGAGAAAATCCCCCAGGGCTATTCCAGCCTGCACAGCAACCACCCCATGCAGGCTCCTGCAAAGGGAACACACAGTCTTGTTCCTAATTCCAGGTATCCCAAAGGATCCCACCCTCCCCAGCCACCACACCTGGAACCGGAGTCGCTCCTGCAGTCGTTTCTCCTGCTCGTTCAGGGAATCTTCCAATCTCTTCTCTGCTGCTTCTTTCTGCTGGAATTGGCTGAGCAGGTACAGAACCTAAAAGCAAGTTGGAATAAACAGGAGTGAATCCCTGAAAGGAGCACTTGGCATCCAAGTCCAGGCTCAGGGACATTTCCTGCCACTTCCAGCACAATTCCCCCCAATCTACTTGAAAGGTGGTCTTGTGCTCAGCTGTAACATCCTCACTTAGAGCAGGAGGAAAGTTACTGAATAAACCAATTTGCACAGGATAAATACAGGGATTTCTTTGGCTTTTAATGAACCATCTGCAAAAATCCAGCAAAATTTGACTGGATACTCAGCACCAGCTTCATTTCAGCACATCCCCTTTGCCTTTCTCTCTGAGCAGACCTGGAGATCAGTCCCAGACTCCAAGACTTCCATGAGCTGCGATTCACCTTTTCCTGGTGTTGCTGTTCCTGCACCAAGATCTGATTTTGGAATGCTGTCTCGAGCTCTGCTGTGTGGTTTCTCTCGTCCATCAGCATCTTCTGCACGTCAGAACAGCTGGCCTGGCTCTGCTCCAGGCTGCTCTGCAGTTTGCTCTCCTGCACTTTGGAGGAGACCAGCTGGAAAACAAGAGCAAGAGATGGCTTGGGCCAGGGATTCCCTGCTGGGCCAAGTGCTGCAGTGTGGAGGGGAAGCCTGCCTGTAACTTCCAGCCACCCCAGGAACTGGGCCAGCCCTCAGCACCAAGGAGAGCAGGGGAGACTCAGAGCCAGACACTTTGGAAGGGAGCTGAGGGTGTTGTTCACAAATCTGAATTCACCTCCCTTCCTGTAGCACTCAGAGTATTTTTCTTTCCACCCTTTTCCTTTGATTTCCAAGCACCAGGGAGCAAGAGGTAATTCTGTCCTTCAGTTGCTCTTTCCCTGATCCCATAACACCCCAATTCCTACTCTTCCCCCATCACCAGTCTTGTCCAAGTTTTTCCCAGCTCAACACCAATTCCACTGCTCCCCTGAGCTCAGCCAGCACTGCCCCCGTTTCCCTGCTTGTCCAGCAAATATTTTTAGGTACTTTCGCTTCTTTTCCACTTCTGAAATTTGTCTTTTCCCTTTTTCCTATTCCCATGCAAGTCACCCATAAGCTCAGCTTTAGCTGGTATCTCCAGACCCTCATCTATTCCACTTCCCCCTACCCTGTTTTTCAGATTTCACTCCTCAGTACAGAATATTTTAATCAAAACTTGTGAGGAGAATAAACCTCATCCACTACAGGAGGGCTCCACTCAAATTCCTTTGGCCATTTCCTTTCATTTGTAGCTAAGCAGACTCAGAGCCTTTGCTTTTAGGGATAAAAGAGGAAAATCCAAGGTTTACCTCTCCCAGGAGATACTTCAGAGCACATTTGGCCTCCAGGATGGTGGCAATGCTGTCCCAACGCTGCTTGGCCCGATCTCCATTGTCTGCATCCAGGAGCTTCTGCTGCAGATCTGCTATCTGGGCACTCCTGGGGAAGAATCCATGGATTTGGGGTTACAACACAGGAGAAAACCAGGGCTGGTGTCTGGGCTAATGTTACTGTTCCCAGAATATTGAGTAAAATAGTTTAAATTCAGATTTTTGCTGCTCAGTAGAGCACCTGGAGCCTGCATTGCTCCCCTGGGGAGTTTTGCCTCCACTCCACATTCCCATATAAAAGTGGAGGTTTTTCCCCCAGAGGTGCTCACAGCTCAAAAAACCCAGTCTTAGTGACCGAGTATTTTCCCCACATTTTGGAAAAATCCCAGCCAGGAAAACCCACACCTTTCCCTCATCATTTCCAGTGTCAGTTTTTGCATTTTACATCCTTTTCCACCTCCCAGAGAGTTGGGATGGAAACGAGGGCAAAGGCAGAGGCAAGGCTGTGTGGATGGGCTGTGTGGCAGTGCCTCACCTGAGCTCCATCTCCGTCTGCAGGCTCTCAATCTGCTTGGAGACGGAGAGATCCGTGTCGGGGCCCTGCAGGTCGGCCAGGCAGTACGTGCGCCTCTGTGGGACACGGGGCAGGAACAGGGGAGGAAATCCCACAGTTACAGACATTCCAGCTGGAAAAGCCCCCAGGCATCTCCCCACAGCTTCAATTCCATTGCTCCTTCCCAAAAGCCTTTGCTAAGGGGTGTGACCCACTCGCATCCCTCACAATCCCTGAGGGTGGAAAAGCTCCCCAAGAGCTTCAAGTCCAACCGTTCCCCCAACACTGACAGGTCACCCATGTCCCCAGCTGCCACATCCAGATGTTTTTTGGACACTTCCAGGGACAGGGATTCCACCACTTCCCTGGACAGCTGCTCCAAAAGCCTGACTGCCCTTTCAGGGAAAAAACTTTCCTTAATTCCATTAAGTAACAAGTTCCTTCAGCACCTCTTGCCCGTGACATGTCAGAGGACAAGAACATGAAGCCCTTCTCCCTCAAAGGTAGCCAAGGATGGGCTCCATCCCCACCTTCTGAGGGAACAGGTCAAGTAGGAGTGAGAATAATGAATCCAATATTGCTGAACAGCCAGAGGTGTGGGGTGGGAAAAGGGGAATTTCCCTCTTACCCGGAGCTTTGGAGGGGGGTTTTCTCCAGCCTCTTTCTTCTCTTTCAGCTGAAGGAGCTCCTTTGCCAGGATTTTCCTGTCCTCCAGCAGGTCTGCCAGGTGTCTTCGAGCCTCTTCAGTGCTGACAAGAACCTCGACTTCATTTGCAAGCCAGCTCTGGAAAAATAACCCCCAAAACCCAGTGGTTGATCTCAGCTCCAGGACTGAATCCTTCTCCGTGAAGGCATTTCACAGAAAAGGAATAATTCCATTGCAATTCCCTGTTCCTCCTGCTGTGCTCCAGCCACCAAGGCCTGCAGCACCCACCCCAAATCCCACTTTGCCCAGGGCTGGGATGCAAAACTGCTGTCACCCACTTTGACTCGTGCAGCAATTCCTTCCATGCCCCGATTTTGGGTCTCCTTCCGTTTATCCGCCGCCTCCTTCTGCTTCTGCAGGGCATCCTTGAGGCGTTTGTTGGCAGCTGCTGCCTGGAAGAGATTCCACAAGGAGCTGAACAGGGACTGCAAATCATCTGCAACAGCTGGAAACACCAGGGATTCCCAGCCCAGGGCAAACACTGGGACAGTGACAGCACAAGGTTAATAAATCTCAGTTTATCCTGGTTTAACTCAAGGACTCCTGTCCTTCATTTATTTCCTTTGCTGCCACTCCTCCTTTACAGAGAAGCTGCTTCTAGGCCTGAAGGTAGAAGAAAACACCCAAAATGAGGGGCTAAAGATGCATTTCTTTTACAAAGCCATCCCAAAAGGATTTCGAACTGCAACCTTGTAAATCCACCACCCAAACTCATTTCCCACTTCCTACCTTGGGCACCTGCATGGATTTGCCACAGGAGCCTGGGACTCAGAGTCATTTGGCACCCAGAGTCATTTGGCCTTTAAGGAGCAAATTTAACTGGGATGCCTCAAGGCTACAGGGCAGAAATGGGGATTTCTCCAGAGAGAAAAGCTTTTCTTTCCAGCCTCTAAATTCCTTTAAGGAGCAAATTTAACTGAGGTCCCTCAAAGGCCCCAAGGCAGAAGTGGGGATTTCTCTACAGAGATAAAAGCTTTTCTTTCCAGCCTCTAAACTTCCTTTAAGAGGTTTCTGTGTATCCTGTTCCTTCCTCCAGCCCCACTTGGCAGACTTTAGGGATTGGTTGGGAATTTCCAGGAGATGCTGGCTCCTCACCTCCTCTGTTTTGCGCCGGAGGACATTGGCCTGCTTCTGGAAATCCCTCTCCAGCTTGAGGAGCTCGTATTGTCTCTTACGGTCCTGCAAGGAAAAACAGCTGGAAAAGTCACATTTCCCACGACAAAAGAAAGGCTGCAGCCCCAGAGTTCCAGCCTGAGCATCCCGAGGCATTGAGGGGCAGGAATTGCTGTGACACCAAACTCCAGGTGCTTGCTGTCCTTTGCACTCAGCCACCACAAGCAGCTGGATTTTATTAACCTGCAGGTCCAACATTCCTTTGGAAGTTTAAAAACCTCCCATGCTGGGGCCAAACCCTGCAACTTTAAATCCTTCAAATACTGACTATTTTTGCCTTCTGCTTTAGAGCAGAGTCACAGCTGTGGTGAGAGCTTGAAGATCTCCAGCCACGAGCAAGTTCAGGTGGTGAAAGGTGGCAGCCACATGAGCCAAGCTCCTCTTCAAAGCATTCCCAGCACTTTTCCAGTCCTTTAACTGATGCTTCCCAGTTAAACAAACCTTGCAGCACCCCTTTGAGGGAGGAACAGCGTGAGGGGCTTGTTTGCTCACCTTTTCCTTCAGCTGGATCACTTCCTTGTCCTTCTGCTGCTTCCAGTGCCTGAATTTCTCAGTGTCTTCTTTCATCTGACGCATCAGCTGCACCCTTTGCTGCTTCATTTCCTGAAAAACACCAGTGGCTGGAAGAATTATCCAGGATTTACATTCTGAGGAGCTTCAACCTCCATTCCCCCCGTGCCTGCCAGGTGTGGGGAGTGGCAGGTGGGAAATCTTAGTGTGCTCCCATTCAGGACACACTCAAAGTACTAAAAAACAGGGATTTTTTTTTTTAGACACAAAAGGAAGACCAAGACAGGCACAATTTAGGGAAATCAAAGTGGAGTCAAACGATTTGAC
The DNA here is from genome assembly GCA_013397115.1 of Edolisoma coerulescens. Classification (NCBI taxonomy): domain Eukaryota; kingdom Metazoa; phylum Chordata; class Aves; order Passeriformes; family Campephagidae; genus Edolisoma; species Edolisoma coerulescens. The sequence goes on from VWZW01004955.1 coordinate 4,575,472, forward strand.
TGAGGCACTAAATTAGCAGTGCCAGAAGATACTTTGGACTTATTTTCCTCACAAATCTCAGTAGTCACCTGCCTATTGTGGTCATGTAGCCAAAGGAATCTTGCCAAAACTGCTATGTTCAGTCTGACTAAACAGAAAGTGGATTCCTGTGTGGGATTTCTGGGATTCCTGCATGGGAGCTGCTTTATCTGAACTGGCTCAAGTCAGAGGTGCCTGTTGGTTACCCTGATCTCCTGGTTCAGCTTGGACACCGTGCGCTCCGTGGATTCCTTCAGCTTCAGGAGCTTGGATTGCTCATTCAGCTTCTTCTTGAGCTCACTGATTTGTGCTTCCAGCTCCTGGAGCCTTTTCCGGCGCCGTTCGCTCAGCCTGGAGAGAAACCACAACAAATCCTCTCCAGCTTCAGAGACACCTCATGAAAAACGTCACCTCTGTCACCTTTGCTGCTGCTAGAAGCCCACAAGAGGGTTCTCTGCAGCTCCTGGCACATGAAAGGGACACTTTTACATCAAAAAAGAGCTTTTACAGATCATGGAAGTGCAAGACGTTTGATTTTCAGCCACATTAACAACCCCCAGAGCTGCAGGCAGAGCCCTCTTACTTGGCCTGGTTGATGTCCTTCTTTGCCATGTGCAGAGCAAGGACCAGTTCCTCCTTTTCCTTTTGCAAATTGCTGACCTCCAACTCCAGATCCTTGATATTGGTCTAGAAAGGACAAGAGGAATAAGCCTCCAAATAAAAACCTTGAAAAGACACCCTGAGGCAAAGCTTTAAGACAGAGAAACCTCGAAAAACCCCATTCCTCTGCAGCACCATATCTAAGAGCACCTTATAAACCACCTTATCTAGGAGCAGTGTGACGGTCACAGGGGCTGGTCCAGCACCCTCTGGAGCTTTGGTGGGCACAGAGTCACTGTGGCCACGGCCTGACTGAATCATTTCAGAGATGGGAGATCCCAGCACAGCAGGAAAACTGCCCAAGGGAGCAGGGATCCAGTCAAAGGAATAAACAGACCCTAATCAGGACAGGCTCCTGAGGACAGATCTCCTCCCTTCCCTCCCCAGCATTAATTAGGGAAAACAAACTGAACAAGGAGGATTTCAGCTTTACCTGGTACTGGGACTGAATGGGCCCCAGCTGAGTGTCATTTTGAGACATTTTTTTGGCCAGGGCCTCTTTCAGACTCAGGGCTTTGTTGAGCTCCAGCAGCTCCCTGGAGAGCTGTGCCTGGCGCAGGGCGTGCTGGGTGCTGAAGTCATTGGAGGCTCTCTTGGATTCCTGGCCCTCTTCTGCTTCCTGCAGGGGACACGGCCATGAGGAGAGGTCAATGCAGAGCTCTTGAGTTACATCAGCTCTGTTTCTACAGAGCACTTCAAACCCTTTTTTATGTAAAAAACTAAATATTCAGAAACGAGAACAGGTTCTTGACCTTGAGCACATCGAGCTTAAAACAGCACAGACAAGAGTGATGATTTATCAAGCATTTGGGCTAGAAAATTTGAGGTGTGCACTGCTGGGCCCCTCACTTACACCTGGAGAATCCTGTTCAGAGTTTGGCAGCTCTGCAGCAGCTTCTGTGGTGGCAGCATTTTCACTCTGTCAGAGAGAAAAAAATTTTGGTGAAAAGGGAAATATTAAGTAAAATTAAGGAAATAACAGACAGTTGGCACATTATGGCAAAGCACAACGTGATTCTCCTCTGGCCAGAACCTGTCTGGAAAGAGGAGACCATCGTCCTCCTCCTCGAGGAGAGTGAGGAAACTCCTTGTCTAGTTGGAAAAGCCATTCCTTGAAATCTTCCCTGAACTCCAGCACTTGGAGCCACCTCCTCACAGGAGAGGACAGAGGAATGTCCAGTGAGGCAGAACTGAAATTCCTCCATTAGACAAAAGCCTGGAAGTTTCCATTTAACAATTTCAGGTCCCTGCAATTTATGTTGTCCGTAAAAATCACCAAGTTCACAACACTCCATCCAATTTAGGGATTGTAAATCCACTCTAATCTCCAATATCAGGTTTTTTCATGGAGACTCCTCCTTTTCCCCCCCCAGCATCAGCACAAGTGGCCTTTCTGCAGCATTAAAGCACAACAGGACAGTTTTGAAGTGGATCTCAAGAGTCACTTCACACTTTTAATTCCTGGGCTCCTTGAGGGAAGTTGTTGGAGTGGAATCCCAGATTTCCTGAGTAACTTGACACAACTCCCCCCTCCCTGGGCTCAGCCTTACCTGCAGCTCAGCCAGCACCTGCTGCAGGTTCCGGATCACCTCCACATTTTCCTTAAATTCCTCATCTTCCACAGTCTCCACCAGCTTCTCCAGATCCAACTTGCACCTGGAAACATGGGAATGAGTCCATGGCACGTTTGTGCCAAGGAGGAACAACTTTCCCCACCCAACCTCTGAATTAATTCTGGCTGAACAAACCCAACCTGATTGGATCCAGTTTATCCCACTAAAAGCATTGAATTCCCAAGGACATTTTCCCTGGAGAAGGGTGTGGGGACACTTACACAGCGTGGTGCTGGAGCTGCTCTAGCTTGGCATTCATCTTCTCATTTTCTTGCTCTGTCTAAGAGAAATCAGAATTATATTGAATTGTAGAAGATAAGAAGCTAGAAATCAGCTGATTAATTTGCAGCAGAAGATTGGCAGTGTGAAAATCAATGCACTGAAAGATCTTCCATGGTCAGGGCCACCAGTTTGGATTTAACAGCCTTTTTTCAGGGATAGACACTGCAGGCAGTAGGAAAAAAAGGGTGGGGAAGGGAGAGCTCAAGTGTGCAAACACTACTTAAAATACTAAAATAAAATATTTAAAATGTTAAAAAGCTGAAAGATTCAGGTCTCCCTTTCCCCACTGAAGTCACAGATCTAAAGGCCAACAGATTCTGGAAGGCTCTTGGTTCTGACTGACTTGGAATCAATGTGAAAGGAACATTAAAGAGAGATTCCCAACATGCCACAGGGACAGGAGCTGCTGTTGAGTCATTCCCAGCAATTTAGAGCTCTCCTGGGATAACTGGACTTACCAGGATGATCCTCTCCAGCATCTGTGCTGTTTGCCCAGCAGCCTCGCTCAGCCCCTGGCTCAGCTTCTGGTTCTCCTCCTGCAGGGATTGGTTCTTCTCCATCAGGGACTGGAGGCTCTCTGAGGGGGCCAAGCCACTGCAACAGCGAGGAGCAGTTTGGGTGTGAGCATGGCCTGGCCAGGGCTTTGTGACAGCACCAAAGTCACCTCCAAAATAATCATTATTCCCTAAATAATTTACAATAAACAGCCCAGAATGGTTTGGGTGGGAAGGACCTTAAAGCCCATCCAGTCCCACCCATGCCATGGGCAGGGACACCTTCCACAGACCAGGCTGCTCCAAGCCCTGTCCAAGCCTTGGACACTTCCATAATGCAGGAAGAACCTCCAAACAGAGGTTGGAACTCCGTGTACGTGGGTTTGAAACATCCCCAGAACACAACACCTGCACAATCCAACTCTGCCCCAGATTTTGTGCTTTTGAGGACAATGAAGGTGGAGCTGCCCCACATTTAGGGGTAGAGGGGTGAGGGGAAGAGGGATAGATGGGTCTCAGACAGGTATTTATTCAGGAGGTGTTTCCTGGTTCCTTCTTTATTTCCTGCAACAGATTTTTGCAATCCTAAGGTGTTTGCTACAAAACTAAATATCCCAGGGAATTCCAGAGAGGATGACAGAAACAGGGGGAAAAAAGCAATCAGTTTGTTCTCCCCTCACTCCACAGCACTGCCCAGAGCTAAGGAGATCCAGAGACTTCTCTGGAGTGGGATAAACACAGATCCAGGGGACATGAAAGAACAAATCTTACTTGAGAGACACGGGCAGGGTCCCTCCGTGGGCCTGCAGCAGCAGCACCTGCAGCTGCTGGACCTACAAAGACAAATAATTATTGCTTGTAAATGCAGCAACTCCATGGATCCTGGGTCTCCCTGACTCACCTGCTCCATAATTCCTGTTTTACCACTGCCTGTGGAAAGGAGTGGTGTTGTTACAGTATTTCAAGTCATTTACTCCTCAAATAAAAGGTTCTTCTCCCTCTGGGATCACCCCAGGGAAAACTCTTCCCTTCCCACTGTGCTGGGCACAGGCAGGAGAGGCCAGGAAGGCACCAAACCATCTCTGTATTTCTAATTCTGCCTGTAGCCCACCAGGCAATGATTTGTTGGGTGGAAGGGAAATTTAAACCACACCAGCTGCTGGATAATTCCAAGAAATATCCATATATTCCCTTCCCAGCCACCTCCAGAGACGGAGCAACGCACATTAGGGATGTTTTGCATATTTGGTGAGGTTGTGCCTTCCCTGGGTGTTTGCTGAGCTCAGAACCAGAGGGATCCCCCAGTACCTGCTGCTTCAGCTGGTGCAGCTCAGCTGCCTGGGGGTCCACGTTGACAATGGGTTTGTTTTTGATCTTCCTGGCCCTGTCGGCGTAACGCAGAGTGTTCAGGGTCTCCTCCAGGTTGGAGTCTGCTGGGCTCACACAGGCAATCATCAGCGTGTGGCTGTTCCCACCCAGGGAGTCTGGGGAGGAAAGGAAACAATATCTAAGCTCTCAGAGCAACGACAGTGAAGTGGCATCATTCAGGGATTCCAATCCCACGAGTGCATCCCCAAAATGCAGATTAAACAGCTGGATTTTGGTGCCACTCATTACTTTCTCCTCTGCCCACTAAATTCTGTATTAAAGGGGGTTTTTAAAAGCCAAAGTCGGGCTTTGAAACTAAAGATTTCACCACAGAAGGCCCAGTTGTTGCCCTAATAAATAATTCCTTTGTGCCATTTCTGGCCCCGTTTTTTCAGGTTTGCCCCTCCATTCTCCCCCTCAGTAACAAGACTGCCATGAATATTCAGAATTTTCTCCAATTTAAGGAATTATTGGCTAAGAAGAGATCACAAAGCTGCATGGAACTTCATCCCGTGGTTTTACACAAACTGGCTCCTTAAAAGCTACTGAGCAGAAAAAAAAAGGGCCCCATGTCCAGCCCAATCCAGGTTTTTAACGAGGTACTTTCAGACATGGAAAATACTGAAGAGCTTTTGCACCAAACTATCTCATTACCATAAAAATCCCACTAATTTCATTACCAAAGCTGTGCCCAAATTAAAGGGTAATTTCAATAAAATGCATTTAAAGACAAATCCCAGCTATTGAAAAACAAAGACCAGAAATTCAGACTAAGAAAACAACTCCCAGGGAAGGCACAGACAGCTTGAGCTTCACTCTGGCTATGACATCACCCAGGGAGTTGCTATAATTAAGGTACAATAATAGATCTCTGCTCCCAGACTTCTCCTCTTCCTTCTCCCCACCAAAAATATGCCCTGAATTTGTCTTGTTTCCTCCTGTCACACAAAGTGCAGGAGAGCAGGACTCGTTTTGAGTTCATCTCACTGCATTTACAACCTAAAATAAGAGTCCAGGAGAGCTCTGGCTTCAGTGAGGAATTAAACAAATGAATGCCTTTGCAGCAGCAGCTCTGAGCTGGGGGATTTTCTCCTGCTTTTTTATTTAAAGAGCACCTGTAAATTTAGGCTTTGTCACCATCTTCTCTCACCTTGCAGCAGCCTGGTCAGCTTGGAGTCTCTGTAGGGGACAAACCCCCCCTTTTTATTCTCATCTCCCAGAGCACTGATGACATTCCCCAGGCACAGGAGGCCTCTGTTGATGTTGATTCCTGCAGACAAAGCTCACAGTGAGCACAGCCACCACAACAGCTCCAAACTCCTCATTTCCTGCCCTTATTAAAACTTCAACAAGGTTAAAAAAAGCATATTAAAGGGTTAAAGAAGTGCTTTGCTCTTTTATTAACTCCCAAGTGAGAAGAAACCCAAACCCCCCCAGTCCCAGCCCACAGACCTTCTTTGAGTCTGTCTCCCTCAGCCTTGGTCTTCTTTTGTCTCTCAGAGCCAGCAAGATCCACCAGGTGTAGCTTGCAGTGAAAACTGCAATTCCTAGGGCAGAAAGAAACTGTTTTACTCTCCCAGGTAAACTCCCAATTGGAAAAGGAGCAGCCCAGGAGCTGAAAATTCAGAGAGCCAAAAACTGAACTGCCTTGAGCACAGCTCGGGACCAAGATGAGGAAACTTTGGGAAAACAACTCTTATCAGCTGCACCAGGACACTCACTTGTCATTTTTCTTCTTCTGATCAATGCAGATGGTGAAGATGGCATGGGACCTGGAGGACTGGGAATTCATGGCCGTGGATCCCACAGTTCTGGAGTTGTTCCCCTGCTCCAGGCAGGACACGGTCTCTTGGGCACAGGTGACATTCCTTTCTGTCAACCCCACAATCTGTAGCCAGGAAGGAAACATTGTTCATCCTCTGCTTCCTCTTCGTCCCACCTGGGATCACCAAAACCTCTCTCTGCCTCAGACTGTGCCAGCCCATTCCCAGGAATCAGTGTCACCTCCAGCCAGGGCCTGGGATGGAGCCTCCCAGGAAAAACTGCTTCTGAATTTCACTTCAGGAACGGCATCACATCACCTATTCCTAATCACCCCCAAGTTCCTCTGCCTGCTCCAGAGCCAGCTGGGCTCCAGGGACAAATCCATGGATATCCCAGGCCAAGCTGGGAGCTGCGCCAGTCACAGGAAGGGGGAAACTGGCTGATGGGGTGAGGGTTTTTGCAGATAAAGTGATGGAGAGGCAGCTCCCAGGGACACAAACCACAGAGAGGGTGAGCAGGAGGGACTGGATGTGCTCCTTGGCAAGCTGTGCTTTCTCTGAGGGTCCATCCCCCTGATCCCTCTGTGCTGCTCCCAACACACAGATGAGCCCCATCCCACTGCTTTAGGGATGACAGAAATAACACATAAACCCCTTCAGTCCCCAGCCCTGCCACCCCCTCCTGCTCCCACAGCCAGCAGGGCAGACCTTGATGCCATCCTTGGGATCCTCCCGGATGCTGATCGGGGAACGCTCCCGAGAGGGGCACAGCAGGTCCAGGATGTCCTCGTTGTAGATCTGGAAGCAGCAGAGGAGCAGTTCAGAGTCACCAGCCAAAGGAAGGTGCAGTTATGCTGAAATTAGGGCTAATCTGGCATCACATTCTACTCATTTCCTCTTTAGGGAAAGACACCTTGGACCAGAATCCTGACAAAACCTCCTGGAGGTCTTAGGGGTTGATTTAATCAGTATCTGTTACCTGAAGGAGGTGGCCTCAAAGCTCCCTTTAGTCATAACTTGATAAAAACCAAACTTTTACCTCTAGATAAGAAACTTTGAGGACAAAGTCCCAATCCTGCCTTTGCTGTTTCTCCTCGAAGAGCAGCTTGATGACCCTGGGGATGACCCCCACGCTGGGCTCATACTCCTGGTTGGCAGTGTAGGTGCCTCCCATGGAGTAGGTTTTCCCAGATCCCGTCTGTCCATAGGCCAAGACAGTGGCATTGTATCCTGGGGGAACAAAGGGCACCCAGATGAGTCACGTGGGGACAGAAAGCTGCATTTTTGAAAACCACCCTTCCAGAAAATCCTCAGTTTACATCAGCTTAAGTACAGACCACAGTCAGGAACTTTGGGGAAAAAAAAGGCAATGAAAACTCTGCAAAGCACAGATAAAATGATTATTCCAGCTCTTTTTAAAGACTGGATATTGCTTTATTGGAGCTAAACAGAAACATAGCACAAGTTCTCTGCCATCCCAGCTCCACTGCAGCGTCCTGGAACAGGATGTTTATCAATTCATTGCATTATTCTTAAAGAGGGACAGGGACTTTACATAAGGGCCTGGAGTGACAGGGCAAGGGGGAATGTCTTCCCACTGCCAGAGGAACATTGGGAAGGAATTCTTCCCCGTGAGGGTGGGGAGGCCCTGGCACAGGGTGCTCAGAGAAGCTGTGGCTGCCCCTGGATCNGGTCTCTTCCAATCCAAACTATTCCGGTATTCCATGAAAACTGCCTTACACAGGCAGCCTCGGGAACCAGAAGGCTCAGAGAACACACCCCGCTGGTTTTGTGGAGCGGAACAGGTTCCGAACGGGCAAGATCTGGGACAAACCTTTGAAGATGCCTCGGACCAGAGGCGACACCGCTGTGTTGAAAACCTCCTCCTGCTCCACGGACGGGTCGAACACGTAGTCGTAGGTGAAGGCCTTGTCATTGCCCACCACGACCTGGGGAGGAGAGGGACGAGGCAGCGCTGGGAACGGCGCCCGGGCTGCGGGATCCCCGGGAGCCCCCCGAGCCTCACCTGCGGCTCCCCGGGCACGAAGGACAGGCACATCTGGCAGCCCTCGCTGGTCTCCTTGGGCACCAGCGGCCGGCAGCGCAGCGCCACGCGCACCGGGATGCCCTTGTCGTCCTCCCGCACCATCGCCAGCCTGCGGGACACGAGCGCCGTGAGGCGGGCCCGGACACGGCGNGGCGGGGGAGCGGGGATGGAGCGGGGGTGAAGCGGGCCTGCCCGGGGGTGGGGGTGGAGCAGGGGGGAAGCGGCGCTGCCGGGGCTCGGGAATGGAGCGGGAGCCCCGGGCCGGGAGTGGGGCCGGAGCGGGGGTGGAGCGGGCCCGGCCTGGCCCTGCCCGGTGTCGCGGGGCGGCCGCGGGACTGACCTGGAACCGCCGCTGCCCGTGCCAATGGCGGCGCCGCAACGGCCGCGGTTCAAACCGGGCCGCGCGCCGCCACGGCCAATCACCGAGCGGTGCGTCAGGAGGGGCGGAGC
>VWZW01004955.1:4589464-4605218 GCA_013397115.1 Edolisoma coerulescens
CGGGGGCGGGGACGGGGGAGTCACATCCCAGCTTCCTCCTGCAGCCAGCTCGCCCGGAGGGGAAGGGACTCTGGGGCACTCGGTGAGCTGCTGCCAGCCCAGGGCCACCACATCCCAGCCCAGGGCCACCACATCCCAGCCCAGGGCCGCCACATCCCAGCCCAGGGCCGCCACATCCCAGCCCAGGGCCGCCACATCCCAGCCCAGCCCAGCCCAGGAGCACACGCGGTGTCGGGGACAGAGGGACACCCTGCCAGGGGAGGGGAGGGGGTGTCGCTGACCCCCCACCGTGGTCACACTGTGGTCACTGTCCTACCCCCAGCATCCTCCGTGTCACACAGGCCAGGTGGGGAAAGGACAGTGAAATTCTCCTCTCTGCCACGTGACAGACCAACTTCTGGTGGGCCCAAAACCCCAGGAAATCTCTGAAAAGCTCTATGAATTAATTGAAAAGCAGGGGCAGGGGGAGAGGAGGCAATTCCCAACCTCTAAGGTTGGGAAGTGACACCAGAATTCCCTTCAGCAGTGTCCAATCCTCCACCCACTGTGACAGGAATTCCCTGCCACTGCTCCCCTCAGCTTTGGCAAAGGTTAAAACTCCCCCAGGAGGGAAAGAGCTGCTGGTCCTATCCCAGAGCATCTGCTCCAAGGGCAGAGGCAATGGGAATGATTCCATCAAGCAGCAACCTGGGAATCAGAGTGGAATGTTGCCTTTCCCTCTGCTGTGGCTCTCCTGCTCCACGTGAAGCAGCTCCCGTGATGAGGAACAGGAGAATGGAGACCAGGGAAGGAGCCTGAGGAGCATCCATGACTCCCAGGGCAGGTATTGCCCCTGCAGTGATGGATTCCAGGCCACTGTTTGCTTCCAGAATCCCTGAGGATCTCTCTCCACCCAGCCTTGGGCTGCAAAGCCTGTGCTCCCTCCTCCTCCCCCACGCCTGCAGCCAACACTCACCAACATCCTCTGGATGGGAAGAGATTCCAGCCGAGGGGAGCAGGCTCTGGGGTGTCCCTGCTACACAAACAGGAGCAGCAAGGCCAAAGCTCTCAGAGTTTGGGGCTTTCTGGGACCCTGTGTGACACGAGGGGCAAAACTGGGAAGTTGTGAGCAAGAGTTAGCCAGGATCATCCACGGAAAGGAGAAACCAGGGAGCTAACGGGGTGTGTGCCCTGCGGGAAGCAAAGCCTGGGAACAGGGAACCTGCAGAGTCCAAAAAGGCAAGTCCAAGTGACCGGTTTAGGGAGCAGCCTTTCACCAGAGGAAGTGGGGATGCAGGACAGGGGGCTGGAGAGGGCAGGGAGAGGATGCAAGGCAGGAGGGAAGGCGGAAAACCCACCCCCCAAAGCTCCATTTTTGTCTTCCCTAACTTGGCAGCTTTTCCATGGCATTCACAAGATACATCTGAGCAGAGAGGCTCCAGGTGGGAACAGGGGGAGAAAGGGAGGAAGAGAGAGAGAGAGAGAGAGAAGGGGGGAGAATGTGAAGGGCACCGTGGTGCCAAAGTGCAACAACATAAAAAAATAAACTCAAAAGACAGGACACTCATTCTGCACTCAGGGCTCAAACCATGCAGTGAGAGGGGCGGCCGGGGCTGCTCCCCACCAGTACACAGGGAATCGCTCGCTTAGGAATGGTTTTCCAGCCCCAGAGGGGTGGCAATGAGCAGGATGTTCTCCGGGGAGCCCGGCCGGGCGGGGGTGCTGCTGGCAGGGGCTGTTAGCAGGAGCACCCGCTCTCCGTGACTGGCTGCTCGGGGGGCTTCTCTAGTTTGATGTCAATCACTGCAGGGACAGTCAAGGAACCACCCAGAGCAGGATCTGGAAGGGTTGGTTGGTGTCTCTCCATGGCCTGCCTGCACAGGGTAACTGCAAAGCCAGGCACATGGAGAGACCTTTCAGAGGATGGACAACAAGAGTTACAAACTCTGGCGTTTTAAAACTGTGCGAACTCCAGCCTCAGTTCAACTGGAAAAGCAGAACCTGTGCTGCCATTAGTTGTGTATGTTCATATCTAGCCCATAAACAGGGTCACACAATCCCAGGATGGTTTGGGGTGGAGGGGACCTTAAACCAGTCCCACCCCTGCCACGGGCAGGGACACCTTTCACTATCCGATTGCTCCAAGCCCTGTCCAACCTGGCCTTGGACACTTCTAGGGATGGGGCAGCCACAGCTTCTCTGGGCACCCTGTGCCAGGGCCTCCCCACCCTCACAGGGAAGGATTCCTTCCCAGTTTCCCACCTAACCCTGCCCTCTGGCAGTGGGAAGCCATTCCCCCTTGGCCTGGCACTCCAAGCCATTGTAAATATTCCCCTTCCATCTTTCTTGTTGGCTCCTTCAGGTCCTGGAAGGCCCCAGTTAGGTCACCCCAAAGCTTCTCTTCCCCAGCCTGAACAATCCCAATCCTCCCAGCCTTTCCTCGTGGCAGAGCTGCTCCATCCCTCTGCTCACTTTGGGGCTCCTCTGGACACACTCCAACAGCTCCATGTCCTGTTTCAGCCACATCCCTGCAAAATCCATCCCCACAATGTGCCAAAGGAAGTCATAAGCCCAGCTTAACACCAGCTAACTGCCCAGCTCCATGGGAAAACAAGGATACTGTCTTCTTTGCTCTTCTCTGGTGTGCTGTCCATCCCAGGTAAGGCAGCAGCCACACGGCGGAAAAGCTGGAAAGCAGCAAGAGAGAGGCTCAAGGCTTGTCAGAAAAAATTTCCCATTTAAAAACATTGTTTTACAGCAGGACTCGGAGTCTCAGTTGTACAAACTCGTTAAGGGGGTACTTCAGAAGGCAGAGCAGTGATCAAAAATGCCGTGAGAGTTTTATGTAGGAAATTTAACAGGTTTTAAAGAACTTATTTTAAAGAGCTCATTCAGTATCTACAAAAAAACCCAGTTTTATTTTACCTGTTCCTGCTTGAAGAGAACATGGAATTAATTACTAACATTCGTCCAGGAACTCCCTCCTGCACTCACTAAACATCATTTACCATGTCCAGCCTCTGCCTGTGCACACAGGGTGCACATCTGGGGATCTCTGATCACTCACCTGGCACTGAATATTCCCCCGTGGAATAACTGAGCTTTTACAGCCCAGCCCCTCAGGTCAGCCCTACAGCCAAACATGTTTTCCTGAGCTGCTTCCAGGGAGCTGCAGTTACACTGGGAAGGATGTGCTGGAGCTGGGAAGGACTATTATATCCCAAAAAAACCCAGAAAATAGCTTTGCATGATTTCTCAGTCAGTGTTTGGAGCTCATCCTGCTGCCCTCACACCGCACAGACACTGCCAGGCTGCTGAGCTCTGCTGCACCAACACCAGAGCAGCCACTGCTGCTGAGGATTTTCCTCCCAGCAGCTTGGCAGGAGCTCCTCAGCCACCCCTCCAAAGGGTGTTCCTTGGGAAAGCAAGGTCCCAGCGAGCTGCTGGGGTCTGCAGCCTTCAAATCCCAGCTCTCCCCAGGAACTCCTCCTGGGCCAAGAAGGCAACAGGAGTTCAAATCAAACACTAAAGTGGGTTTAATCCAGACCAGCCACAAAAACTGAGCCCAAAGCCTCCTAATCCCACTGTGAGGTTGTACCAAGCTGCTGGTGTGCAGCAAACTCCTGAGGATGTTTCCCAACTCCCTCCAGAGCTCACAGCTCCTTATTCCAAGTTCTGTCACATCCAGAACAATCCCTGAACCAGCGGAGATGGGAGTCACAAGCAAGAGGCAAAGGGCACAAGCAGAAATCTGAGAAATTCTGCTTAAAACAAAAAAATTAAAGGTTTTTTTTCCTGTTTGGTTGATCAAACACTGGCACCTGGACAGTCCCTGTCCCTTGAGATATTCCAAACTCAGCTGGAGTCAGCTCTGAGCAGGAGGGTTGGAAGGGATGATTTCCAGAGATCCCTTCCAACCTCAATTCTTCTAAGATATTCCAAGGTTCTCCGGCTGGCAAACAGAAGGAGGAACTTCTACTCCAGTGCATCAGCAGAAACAATTCTCCCCACTGATGTCAGCAGTGATTTCAGCAAACAGTGCATTGACTGTGAACCAAACCACACCAAATTCCAGCTGACTGGCTGCACAAAACAATGATTTTTTTCCCCTTTCCCATCCCTCAGCACATTCTGGAGTGAGTTCTCCTTTCTTTCAAGGTTTAGCTTTGACAGGGAATCATTAACTCAACAGGAAAGGAGCTTCCACTACACAAACCAAGAAACACCTCAGGGGCTGGCATTAAACAGGAGGAAATTCCAGCAGGATCACAAACCCCAGCCTGGAGCAGACCCCGAGCAGTGAGGGACAGATTGCTGGCTGGAGAACAGCTCAGGGATGTACCTGTTTGACATTGTAGCCAGTCTTTGCACTGGTCTCAATGAACATCACATTCAGCTCTTTGGCTCTCTGTTCCCCTTCCTCTGTGGTGATTTGCCTGGGAAAGGGAGACACAAGGAACAGGAGGAAGAGTTAGAGATGGCTTTGAGTGACTTGCTGCTCCCCCTCCAAGAGGGCACAGACCACCTCAGGACCCTCAAGGCTTCACCACCCTCCAGCTTGGAGTGAAACCACCTCAGGGAAGCTCCCCAGGGAACACCTGGAGTTGTGGCAGATGAGCAGCACAGGATGAAGCTCATGCAGAACATCTGAGCCTCATCCACAGCATCCCAGGGAAGGAAAAATCCCCACACCGAGACAGGGAGCTTCCCAAATCCAACAGAGGGAGTGCTGTGAGGTGACACAAAGATTCCAGAAAGGCTCCAGCAGCAGGGACAGTGCAGCAGCTTGGGGACAAGCACCTGGAATTGCCCTTCTGAGCACCACCCCGTGTCCCACTAAACCCTGCTTTGGCACTGCTCTCAATCCACAGCACATTCAGCTCGTGGGCCTTTCCCTCACCCTCCTCTACAGAAACCTGTCTCTAGCAATGGGAACAAATCACAGCACAAAAACCAAACCAAAGCAAAAGAGTCCAAAAATGAGAGAAAGAAAACTGCAGGGAGAAAAAAAACCAGAAACAACAAAAACCCCAGCCACCAACTGAAGCAACATTGAGTGGAATGAAAAACTTAACAGGCTGCACTGAGCAGGAACAGGGCTATTTTTAGTGCAGCTTTCTGGCCTCAGAACTTGCCTCATCCCTGGTTTTTATCAGAGGATGAATGGCTCCCCTGTATTCTGCCTCAAAAAATGTCACCTTTGTGACACCAGAGGTGGCTTTGTCCAGCCTCACAGGCCCAGAATTTGAGCCTCACACAAATCCAACTTCTTTGAAAAGAAAGGCAAGGCAGCTCCTGTTACTGGCACCTGGATATTTCCTTCCCCACCATTCCAAATTCCAGCCCAGACCAGGACTACTGTCACATTCACCTCCCAAAATACGAATTTCCAGTGCTGCACAAACTTCAGCTGTACCTGCTTCAAACAATTTTCTGGTATTTTTAATTCTTCCAGCAGTTCTGGGCCAGATGCTGTGCACCACCAGGAAATATTCCAAGGGCTGATCCCATTGGGCTCTCCAGTTTCACATGAAACTGGATTTTGACAGGAATTAGAAATGCCAGGGTATTCAGTCAGGGAGCTGCAGTTATTCCCAGCTCCCAGGAGGGCATGGGAGAGGCTCAGTGGCCAAAACCCAGAGCTGATTCAGGGAGAACATCTTGGATTTTGCTTTTGTGAACGATTTCACAGACAGACCATGAGTTCACCACACATGGAATTCTCGATCAAAACGAGCTGGACATATTTTATCGTATTCCTGAAGCTCTGAGCACCAAGTTTTAGGAATATTTCCAAAGTGCAAGGCACAGGACACCTCAAAATGCTTCCCAGTGAAGTGGAAAAAGCCAAGTAGAATTATCCCTGCTTTTCCTGTTGAGCATGAGAACTAAAAATCTCCATGGTTGTGCAGACCCAGGGCAAAGCAGCCAGGGATGCTGGGACACAAAACCACCAGAACCACAGGAGAAAATCCACACCACAACACATCCTGAAGGAATGTTCAACTGCAGGAGTGAGTAAAGCTAGGGTTAGAATTTAAAATGTGGAAATGTCCCGCAATGGAACACTCAGATCACTCTGCCCATCATCCCAAGAAACAGAGTGAACAATGATATTCAAATAAAAGTGCAAGATTTTGCTAAGAAAACATTCATTTCATCTATAGTTTGTTCTCCTTTGATCAGGAAAGTCTTGTGAACAGCCAAAGGACAAGGATTTGATATTTTAAGACTATTTTGCTGTGAGATCCAGGTGTTTCCCAGTTCTACCTTCCTTTCTTTGCATCAGATCAAAATCCCCTCTGCTTGCAACCCTCGCACATCCCCTGACACCCAAAGCCCACATTTCTGGGGTGTGTGAGGCTGTTTCAGCTGGAAGGGTTGGAATTGCCTGGTTTACTCCATCTTCCCTTTGCCAACTGCTTCTGGCACCACCCACTAAAATAAAAACCTTCCCTTATCTCCACAGCTCCTGATACCTTCCTAAGGAACAAAAATCTCTGAAAATATTCAACAAAATTGTTGTTAAATTAACAGTCAAGAGAAGGATTTGAAATAGGAACACAAAGTAAAGCCTGTGCTCTTCTAAGAACCCATTACATTGGTTATTTTGGTTGAAGTGCTGGAGAATTAAGAGTTTTAAAGCAAAACGTTTTATGGCACCTCCCAAAACATTAACTCTGTGTCATTTTAGGAGTCTAATTAAATTTTTGGGTCTCCTGGGGAAGTTTGGGTTTTGCTGATCTGGTTTCCTCACACACATCCACGAACTCAGTGTGTGCTATGTGTGACATGAAATTTATATTCAGAGAAATTCATACTTTTAGATCAATCCTACAAAAGTTTGTGCTGCATCTTAATGAAGAGAAACTGTCATGAACTTCCAGCTGCACATGCAGAGAGAGTGAGGGAAATTAGTGAAAATCAGCTGATTTCCTTGCTTTGGCAGGCAGCTTTTAGCCTTTCCCTCAGTGTGAAAAGGAAAATCAGACAAAATACCCCACTGAGATAATGCTGTAGAGCCACTTAGGTAATTTTTTTAGGTGGGTTTAGGTGAGTTTTAAACTATCTGTAGGAGAGAAAAGGGAATAACTTTTGCTGAAACCAGAAACGTGAATTTCCTGACAAGCAAATGATGCTGTGTTTAAAACCAAGCCTTGTTTTAAGCCCAGACTGGCCCCAGCCCTCGGTGGCTCTGGGCAGGGCAGCAGGGCCCAGCTTGCCCCGTTACCTCTTGTCTGCCAGGTCGGTTTTGTTCCCCACCAACATGATGATGACATCACTGCCTCGCTCTGTCCTGACGTCATCGATCCACTTGGAGGTTTGCTGGAAAGAATTCAAGTCTGCAGGGAAGAATGGAATAGCAAAGCTGAGGATAAAACTCCTTTCTGAGAGGGAAAATGCTTCACTTGTACCCAGGTGCTTCTCTAAACCTCCCCACCCCACATCAGTTATTTCCCACCCAGATGGAAAAACAAGGAAGGGGGGAAAACATTTCTGATTTGAATGATGCTTTTGCAGAACTTGTGGTTGTAACTTCTCAGTTCTGCTCCTGTGGGTGTTTCCAACAAGGACCCAGCAGAGCACAGCTCCCCTGTGCTGTCACAAGGCCCCACTCACTTGTGATGTCATAGACCACGACGGCGATGGTGGAGTCGCGGATGTAGCTGGGGATGAGGCTGCGGAACCGCTCCTGCCCCGCCGTGTCCCAGAGCTGCAGCCGGACCTGCTGGGGCCAGCCCGGCCCACCAGGGAGAGGAGAGAGAGCAGGAAAACCCTTTAGGGAAAAGGCCACTTCCACACCCAACTGCAGCAGCTGAGGTGACCTCGTCATCTCGCCCCAAATCCAACCACCACACAGCTGTTTCCTGGTTCTGTTTGTAAAGTGCTTTAATTCCCTCCTTTGCTTGCCCAGAGATCCTGCTATTCCCAAACACCTCTAGGATTTGGCTGCCACCTCACTGCTGGGGGTAGCCAACAGTACAGCACTGATCTCCCAGGATTATGGATGGGATCTCCACAGGAGCATCTGTGATCAAAGCTTTTGGGGCAATTCCCACAGGACAGACACCAGGCAGGAAAACAGCATCCAACCTCCAGCACGGAGCATCAAGGTGATGGCAATTGGGATTTTCATGTGAGATTGAAGCAATGTTAACTTAAATTCCAGCAGAAATGAAAGCAAATGTTACACGCTGCAGGGTTCAGGTGGTGCAAAGGGCATTGGGTTCTCCCTTCCAGAGCAGCACAGGAGTCACCAAAATGCTGGGCCAGGTAGAGTTTGACCCCAAACACAAACTGTTGTTATTATTATATATTATTATATATGACAGCTCCAAGCTCTGGGACCTGCCTGGCTGAACCAGCACTGCTCAAAAACTCCCCAAACACCCCAAACAAAAAGCTTTCCACACCAGGAATGACTCCTTTTCCTTCATCCCGCAGTGCCAGAAAACAGGATTGCTCCTCATTCCCAAGTTTTATGGAGGCAGCCACTGGTTCCCAGTTTACAGCCAGGAATAATCCCAGCAGGGAGGCAGAGCACTGGTTAATGAGGCAGCTCATCAAGGAAAAAGCAGCTTCCCCAGGACCAATCACTGCTTGTTTAGAAGAGGAAGAGAAGCTGATAAAGCGCAGGGCTGCAGCCAGCTTCAAAACAACATCTTATCTACATCAGGGAACGCTGATCTGATGCCCTGGGGCTTAAGGAAGCTTAGGGCTTATAGTTAAAGCAATTAGCTTTTGCTTCATTTTGAAGGCAGACTTGATTACAGGAGCAGAAGTCAGGGCTCTTCTCTATGCCAGGAAACTCAAGGTGACAAACTGGGAGCACCTGGGCAGTGTCAGAGCAGAGCTGGAAGATCAGATTGATCCCGACAGCTCCTGGACTTCCCAAGCTTCCACACCCTCCCTGGACAGTGCTGTCATACTGGAATATTCACCATGAACATTCACCCAGGTGGTGACTGAACCACCCCAAACTTTCAGACTCACAGGCAGAAGGCAACTGGAGGAAGCACCATAGAGCTGGCCCAGGTAATTTGTTTAATTTGTAATTTGTGCAGGGTGATGCTCCTTGAGGGAAGGTCTCCAGTGAGCAGGTACCACACAGACAGCCCTGAGGTGACCCAGGTTTGCTGCACTTCTACAAGTCCAGGTTTGTGTGCACCCATTTCAGAAGGGAAAATACAAATAACCACTGTGTGACACCAGGAATGAGCCCAGCCTCCCTTAGGAACAGCCTTCAGGAGGGGCCTGAGCTGAGTATGGACTCTCCCTGTGGATCTCTCCACCTGCATTTTGGGATGTCTAGCACATCAACAATTTCATTGTGCCCCCTGAAGTACCTGAGCATGTTCCTTCTGCAACACAAGAAAACTTCAAACCTCTCAGTCACTAAGAGCAGTGAAAAAATGAAATTATCTGCAAAGATCAGCCTGTTACTGAAGAATGATGAGATCAGCTGTCACTTAATTACTTCTGACATGGCTGGGAGCTGTTAAGAACAGCCTGGACTGGCAAAATGTTCCCAGCTGCCTGGATAAACAGCATCCTGTACCTGTACAGTGGGAAAAATGATGCCAAGCTGTGCATCCTGCCCCGCTGCCTCAGCCAGGAGAGTCCCCGGCACAGGCCACCACCTGCACACCTCAGTGCTCCCCAAACCCCAAACAGGCCAGTTTGACATCATTTGCACCAAACCAGGAATTCCCCCAGAATTCTCTCCAGCTTCAGGACTGGGAGAAAGACCAGGAAATTATTTGCCCTGAATAGTGAGGATAAATCATAGCCTATTATTTGCTAAGGGCTTCAGTTTAGCAGAGTGAAACAAACGCCTGCTGCTCGCTCTAAACTTGCTTGTAACAGAATAAAGCTGGGCCAGAGCTTTTCCACCTGTGCTGTTTTCTTTACTGAAATTTATATAAATTCTGATACTGAAGATTAACAAAACCCCCACCAGATCAAGTAGGATCAAGAGCAAGGAGTTACAATGAAATAATTCTCCTCATGACTTCCTATCTTGTGCTAAAACACTCATGTCAAGAGTCACAGAGAATCTCCCTCTAAGCTTGTTTGTTCTTTAGAAATTGTGGTTGTTGCACCTCTCCTCTTTCAAAAGCTCTCTCACGAGTCTCCAGGTCTCTTTTCCAACAAAATGGGAATCTTGATTCCCCCTAAGTCACTCTACAGCTTCTATTCAAAAGGGCCTTGTCCTGTTTACCTACTCTGACAACATTCCTTTGCTTTGGCACCTGAAGCTGTTACTTGTACAACCTCTCTCGTTACCCAGAAGTGGAAAAAAAAAAACATTTTCAAGGTAAAAAAATAAAAACCAAAACAGAAAATCAATAAAGCTTTCCAAAGGCTACCAACAACCAGCACAGACACAGGAATTCCCAATCCCTGCCAACACCCAGAGGAGGCTGATGGGCTATTTTAGCTCTTTTTAGGTACCACCACCACTTCCAGAGCAAAGATATGTGTTAAAAGCAAGGTCCCTGCAGACCCTGGGCTCGATACCTACTTGTGATGCCAAAGACAATGAGAGCCACAGCAGAGTCACGGATGGAGCTGGGAATGAGGAACCTCTCCTGGCCGGCTGTGTCCCACAGCTGCAGCCTGATCTGGGAAATGGAAAAGTGCAGGGGAAAGGGAAAGGGAACAGCAGGAAAATGGAGAACAAAACCAAAACTCAAGTGAAATAAAAATAAATAAATAAAAATAAGTGGCAAAGCAAAACTAAGGCAACAAAAGGAAAGTTCAAATGGAACAGAAATGTGAAGAGAGGCAGCGACACTTCCCGAGGTCTGGGAACATCCCTCTCTCCACACACCCGGGAATATCTCACACATACCAACAGCAGAAAGCAGGAGAGCCCCAAAATCCCTCCTCACAGCCCCTGCTAACGAGGGAAATGCACAGCCAGGCCCCAGGGATCCTGCCAGAACAGCCACACAAGCAGCTGGCCAGATGTGGGACTCCTGACCCTACGGACCACCTCACCCCGGTCCGGATGATCCCACTGGAAAACCAGAGGTGGTGGAACACAGAACAGCAACCACCCTCCAGGCTGGCTTCTCCTGCCCTGCAATCCAACAAGGCTGGGAGCACATGGACACACAGAGAAGGAAATACTGCCCATTCTTTCAGGGATGAGGGGAACTGGCACATGGATGTGGCTCCTGACAGCCAGGACTGAGGATGGGGCTGGCTCCAGCTCACTTAACACCACACATCCCAGTGCTGGGAATGTCACACAGCTGCCCTTCCTGGGAGATGGTTTTGAAGAACCAAATTCCACATGTATTTCATGGAATCCCAGAACGGTTTGAGTTGGATCTTAAAGCTAATCTCATTCCACCCCTGCCATGGGCAGGGACACCTTACACTGGACAAGGTTGCTCCAAGCCCCATCCAACCCGGCCTTGGACACTTCCAGGGATGAGTACCCCTTCTGCTGGCCTGTCCAGGCCAAGTTTAGAGCTGAGTGATGGAGCACAGGTACAATTTCAGGATACATTATCTGCTGTAAGGCCATATCAAATCCACCAAAGCACACATCCCAGCTGGAGGCTCAGCATTCCTCATTTCCAGCCCAGAAATCAAAGCCTATTGCAAAATCCAGCATTAAGCACATCTGAGAAATTATTCCAGTGTCTGAATTTTCCCAGCTTGTTTGCTTGTATTTGTCCCTCCTCTTATCAACACTCCACACCTCTGTTATTTGAACAGGCTTTGTGGGCTCTGTGGACCACTTACATAATCAGGAAAGCTAACAGCATTCCAACATTGGCAGGAAAATGGTATTTTCGGGATAGCAGGGCAGCAGGTGAATGACATCCTGACTTACACAACCATGAGAAACCCACAGCACTCTAACAGCACACAGGCATCCACAGGTGTCAAGCAGCACTCCCAGGATCTTTGCCTTAAACAAAGGTTAAGGAAGGGCTTTTCTAAGAGGGAATCATTGGTAAAATGGCAGAGAAGCTCTCAGAAAACTCATCACACACACTGGGAAGAGACTTCTTCGGAAACAGCAGGCCCAAAGCTCCACACAGGAGTGTCCCCTGCTCCCCACAGCTCTGTCACACTCCTCACACAGCAGTAAACTGGGAAAAAGGCAAATACTGGCAAAACATGAGCAAACCCACAGATACTGAGAGGAAATCCAGGAGAAGGGAGTGAGGGGTCTCTGTGCAAATAGGAATCTCATGCAGACTAAATCCCAAATTGCTTTATTGCAGTAGGTCAGAGCTGTGTTACCATAGGACCTTCCCAGGAGGAGGAACGAGGTCTAATCATGAAGGACTTCCAAGACTGGGAACACCAACTCCTTGGTTTTTTATTGGCTTCAGGAGCTGCACTGGATGATCCACGTGGGTCCTTTCCAGCTCAGAATATTCTGTGGTACCTGAGGTCTGCTCAGCTCTTTGCATCCTGACAATCCCAAAGGCAGAAATTCTGGGAGCAAACTACACCTAAAGCAGGTACACACAACAGGCAGCACATTCCCTGGGATGTGGCCATTATCCAGCCCAAATGCTCCATGGAAGATTTTGACTTCCTCATAGAGGTATCAGATCTTGCACCAGTGATGGGATTCAAGCAAGGCTGGTTCTCTGGAGGCTGCTGGGGGATTGCAGCAGCTGCTAGAGGAAGGGCCAGGGAGAAGAGCCCTCCCAGCCATCCCACCCCCGCCCCACTCACCGTGCGGTCCTCCAGGTACATTGTTTTGGACAGGAAATCAATTCCAATGGTTGCCTGGAAAGAGGACAAGCATTAGGAGCTGTGTCTTGCCTTCCAGCATCCCCATCTTTCTGCACAGATTCTCAGAAATGTTCCCAAACTCGTTGTGAAGCTGGTGAACTGATTTGCCTTCAATTGCCTTCAACTGAGGTGATAAAAACAAAGCAGTCTGGGGATCTGCACCAGCTGTATTTCATAGCATTCTTCAACACTTCTCAGCTCCACAAGAACCTCTAAGTCTGGATTTTAACCTCAGACATTCCTGTATCTCCACACAGATCCTATCTGAGCTGGCAGCTCCTTCTGGCCTGCCCCAATTCAGTCTGGTAAGAATTATCTTGTTAGAAATACCCAAAAGGTAGAACAAACGAGATCTATAAAATATGGGCACCTTAAAGCTAAAGAGCCACATTTATCCAGTCCTTCCCAGTTCAGAACGTGCTTCCAGTGACACTCAGCAGTTTCATTTCCCCGGCAGGGCTGCATCCACTCCCATTCCCATTGCTACAGCAATTGCAGCACAAAGGCATTTAAAATAATGCACTAAGTTAGGTGCTCTCCCAGGCACTTCAATCAAGGAGCTGTCCCAGCCCATCAGAACCCCAGGAAAGAGGAGAGAGCTCCTGATGTAACAGATTTGAGTGTTTCAGGCAGATTATCCCCACTCTTAACACACACAGCTTGTGCTGGGAGGGTTCCAGCAGAATGTGGACCACTGGATAATTGGAAAAGAGCAACACAGTCAGTTTTGGGAGGGAGAATTTATTTCTGGGAGGTCTATTTTCCAACCAGGCCATGGTTTATAACAGCTACAATAAGCAATAAATAAATCTATGAGAGCATCTTACAAGAGTTAGGAAAAGAAAGGAAGCACAGGAAAGGAAAAAACACAGGAAGCACGAGAGGATCCAGTTGCAGGGAATGACTTGTCCTCGACTCCAAATCACCCCAATCTAAACCAGTAACTCTTCCAGGCTGAATTAAAAGATAAAGCCCTAATCTCATCTGTTTTACAGGTATTTGATATTCCCCTGAAATACTTCTGAGTGCCTTTGATGCAATTAATTCTTCCCAAAAATCTTCAGGCCTCTTACACATCTTCTGCTTTGTATCTGCAGCCTCTTCATCCCCACCCCTCTCTTTGCCTGCCAAGACTTCCCTGGCTTTTCCTATCTTTAGTCCTTTAGTCAAAAAATAGGAATAAAAAAACTGAGAGACAAAATATGCCAAGCTGACTTCTGGCAGATCCATCTACACACTCCAGACTCAACTATTCCAACTTAAATGGAAGCTCTAAAGATAACAGACACCAAGAATGCCAGAAGGTGTTGGTATTTTATTCATTCTCCATTTCCTGAGGCTCCCATATCCATCACCAGAAATCCTGACCATCATCTTCCCATAAACCAATGTTCTCCCCATTTTCCTCAAGGCTTCTCACAGGATCTATCACCCATCCAAAGGGGATCTACCCCACATCCAAAGGGGATCTATCCCCCATCCAAAGGGGATCTAAACCTTGCTGCCTTTCTGGACACTGCGCTTCCTGACAACACACTGGATGCTTTGATTTAATCATGAAGCTTCATCTCCATTTCACGGCACATTTTAACCTCTTATCTGATCTTGAACTGACATCTCATGGAGAAATGGGCTCCCAGGCATCAATCTGAACAGCAGGGAATAGATTTATCCACATATATATATATTTTAAAAGCAAATAAATATCACATACCTGGTATGTATTGTCAAAACTGTCATACATAAACCTGGTGATCAGGGAGGTCTTCCCAACTACAAGAGAAGAGAAATATTACTTTCAAGCAGCAGTGGAAAAAAAAATTAGCACTGCTTTGGGAGTGGCACTGATCTGACAGCAGCTGCCAATCTCAGGCCATTCCAGCTACACCTTCCTGGGAAATAGCCAGCTGGAAATTTCATTCCCAAAATGACAGAGGCAGATCAATCTCTGCAGGCCCAGAATTAACCATGGAGATAACCTGGCCCTCAAATCAGGTGTGTTGGTAAAGAGGAACCGGTTGTTTGCTTTGGACAAGCAATAAATCTGCTTTGTTACCCTGTTCTGCTCCTTATGTAATCCCCAAGTCTGGGACATAAACATGAAAACAAAGCAGATGATATCCTAGATGCTGTTCCGCTGCCTCTGGCTGCATGGAAAAACAACATTCCACACTCCCATCCTTCCTTCGTAACAAGATTTTAGATACAGAGCAAACTCTGGTGGTTTGCTTCAAAACTTTCAATTTACATCTTCAAATATCATCAACAGACAAAGTGCAGAACTGACAAGAAGTGAAAAACAAAGATAAAGCACAAATTCTCGCTCAGGAAGCTGGAGGAAGCCAAGAAAAATTCAAAGGACGTGGATGGAAGAGGAAAGAGGAATAAATTGCCCAAAAAGGTTGTGAAATTATGAACACTGGAGAGGGTTTAAAACAGATTAGACAAATGCCTATCAGCAGCAATATCCATCCTGCATTGGAAAGGCTGGGAAATTAGAGGACTTCTGGAAAACCCTCCAAGACCTCCAGTTCTGGGCTCGAGGAAGAGGTGAGCAGTAATAATCCCAGGATGGTTTGGGTTGGAAGCGACCTTAAAGCTCATCCAGTTTCACCCCTGTCATGGACAGGGACACCTTCCATAGCCCGGGTGGCTCCAAGCCCTGTCCAACGGGCCTTGGACACTCCCAGGGAGAAACACCACGATTCCAAGGAAAACACACAACTCATCCATCTATTCCCAGGGAAGGGGCACAAAAGGGAGGCCATTTGAGGCAAAACAAACCCCCCACGGCTGGCAGGGAGGCTGCGGCCAGGGGGGCAGCGCAGCCGCCGGGAGCCCTCGCAGCTCTGGGGCCGCCTCCCCGCAGGGGCTGCGGGCGCACTGCGGGCCCGGGAGGGCGGAACGGAGCCCCGGCCGATGGGAAGGGCTGGGAACGGAGCCCCGGGCCCCGCCAGCCCCGCCCGCGGAGGCCTCAGGCCGGGCCGCCCCTCCCCGAGCCCGG
>VWZW01004955.1:4605249-4634873 GCA_013397115.1 Edolisoma coerulescens
GCCCAGGAAGACGAGCTTGAACTTCCTGAGCGGGTTCCCGAAGTCGCCGCCGCTGCCGGGCGCGGACATGGCGGCGCGGGGGGACCGAGCGGGAGCCGTGATGGGGACAAGGAGACAGCGCCGAGCGCTCCGGTACCACCGCCCCGCGCGTCACCTCCGCCGCGTCACCGCCGGCCCGCCCCGCGGGGAGGTGCGTTGCCATGGCGACGGGAGGCGGGACGGCACCGTGGCAACGGCGAGGGCGGGGGCCGAGGAGGGCGGTTGCTATGGCGACGGGAGGGGGTTGCCATGGTGCTGGGGAGGGCCGTTGCCGTGGCGACCGGGCGGCCTCCGGGGCGAGGATGCTGCGGCTTGTAGCGGGATGCGCCCGGGCTGTAGCGGGGATGTTGTACCGGGAATGGAGCCGGCTGTACCGGGATGCACCCCGCTGCAGTGTGGCTGGAGCCCGCAGTACCGGGGACGGTTGCAGGAGAATGGGTCTGGCTGTACCAGGGACGGTTGTACTGGGATTGGACCCAGCTGTACCAGGATGTATCCAGCCGGACCTTGGATGGGCCCGGCTGTAGCAGGGACGGGCCCGGCCGGGACTGGCTCCACCAGGTCCTGCATCACCTCCTCCCCCCCTGCACAAAGGCACCGTCTGCTCCCCCCCAGCACAACACGGAGCCTGCACCGGGCCACCGGGTGGGTTTATTGGTATCAGTGTCACAGAGCTGTGAACAGCACGGGGAGGTGACAGCCACGCTGGTGACGCGCTCAGCCGGGGCCATCGCACCCACCCTGTCCCTGTGCCGGCACCCATGGGAACAGGGAGCACCGTGGGGCTTTCTAGCGTGGCAGTCCTGGGATGAGCTGCAGCAGCTCTCACCCCCACTCTCAGGGCTTGGAGTGGGTGCTGGGAACCTGGGGAGGAGGGGGGACCTATAGGGACCGTGGGGGGCTGAGGGGGCTGTGCCAAGTGTGGCACAGTGGGGACACTACAGGCGGCTGCATCCCAAACTGGGGCGTGGGGGGCCGGCAGCTTAGCTCTCCTCTTTCTCAGGTTCCTCCTTCTCGTCTTCATCATCCTTCTCTCCCTTGAGCTTCTGGCGAGCAAATTCCTCGATGACAATGTCCTCCTCACTGGAAGGGAGAGCAGAGCACAGTGAGCCTCCGGGAGGAGGGGAAATCCCTGCTGAGCCCAAACCCTGCTCCTAACAGGGAGAACGCAGTGGCCACCCCAGCCCTGTCACCCCACGGGGAACACTCAGGTTGCTGTGAGGCACAGCCTGGCTCCAGCACACAAACCCAGGCCCCATCACTGCGAGCCTGCATGACCCGAGGAGCTGGGCCTGCAGCTTCTGGTGGTTTTTAAGACAATATTTTGGATTTCCAAGGGAAAAGAAGGAGAAGAAAACAAAGAGCTGAGTTACCTTCTTGAGAAAGGTGAGCAGCGAGTGATAGCAAGGGAGAGCACAAGTGAAAAGTAGGGGAGAAAATGGAAAAAAGGAGTCAGCAAAAGAGATTCCAAAAGCTTGGGAATGTGAAATGATTTGGCAAAACCTACATGGAGCCATGCTGGGTACAGACCAAGAGATTTCCTCTTTGGGAGTTTAAATATTCTCACTGAGCTGGGAAAGGGATGGTGTGGAAGGGATAGGTGTGAAAGCCTGGAGTTGCAGCCTGATTTTCCAGGCCCCAAATCCCAGTGCTCATGTCCTGTTGCAGGGTGTAACCAGACCCAAAACCTTTGGGGTTTTACAAGGCAGGGCCGTGGCTGTCAGGAATGGATTTGGCACCGCAACTTCCCAAAGGGAAGCAGCCCCAGCTGTGGCTTCAGCTGGAATAAACTGATGTGGGAGGAAAAGAGGCCTCCGCTGCTGGGGAATGTGCAGGGGCACAGGGATGTGACTTCCAGCAGCCCAGGGATCTCTGTGTGGGGACCAAGACCACAGGGACATTTTGTCCAGTGGTGGCGCTTGTGGCTGGAAGACACTGCCAGCTGCTTCTGAGGGACAGGGCAAGGCCTGGGCTTGCAGCTGCTGTGGTGGCAGCAAGGGGAGTTGTCAAATAAGCCCTGGAAGTTTGCAGAACACATCCCAATCCCAGGATTTGATCCCTCCTGCTGCCTCTGGGAGTGGCTGCTGTGACACAGGCTCTGGGCTTTGAGACCTGGGTGGTTTAATTCAAGGATGTAACCTCAACGGATGCTGGAATGTCACATCCATCTGTGATGGATCTGTGTGGTTTGTGTTAGAGGGAACGTCTCTTTACCTGGGCTTGGCTGTATTCCAGTGATAAGCACAGGGAGAGAGGGATGGGGAGAGAAAAGTTGTTCAGGTTAATACAGAAAGGACATTTCAACTTACAGCTCTCCTTAGTTCTTGCGTGTTTTCCGGGAAAGAGGGACACTGGGAAGGGTGCTATGGGGAAAACATCTCCCACCTTGCTCCAGGACACAGGGTGCCTGCAGCACAGCTGTGCCCATCCCATGGGAAAACTGCTCCCACCCTGCTTCAGGACAGCTGTGCCCATCCCATGGGAAAACTGCTTCCACCCTGCTCCAGGACAGCTGGACAGCTTTGCCCATCCCACAGAGGGCAGAGCAGGGCCCTTGGCACTGAGGCCGCTGCACCAGAGGGGTTTTCACCGGCTCCCCCCTGAACCAGAAGTGCCTCTTCCCCGCTGATTTTCAGCAGCATCCCACACACAACTCACAGTCATCAGGCTTCGGGTGCATGAGGATGACAGGCATCTCCACCCCAACATCACTGGAAGGAAAAGCAGCTCAGTCAAGGATCCTGCCCAGCACGGCCCCGTGCTCAGCCCCACAGGCAGCCCCCCTTACCTGGCAGTGAGATCTCCCAGGATGCTGTGGCAGCAGGAGAGAAGGGACAGAAATGAGCCAAGGCAGAGGAGGGGAGGTGTTAGACTGTGCTTTACACTGAGGTGGAAGATGGTTGAGAATAGGGGTGGTGGGCTGGGGGTCAAAGAGCAGCCCAGCGCCCCCAGGGGAGCAGAGCAGGGATGAGGGGGCCCATGGTGTGAGTCCCCTCTCCTTTCCCCAGGATACAAAATACAGCCCGAGATGATGATATCCCTGAGTCCCATGCCCACGGAGCCTCACCCTCCTCGGGACACCACCAGGTTGACCTTCACTTTGTAGGACACCAGGATGCCCAGCACCTCCTTGTCCATGCCGGGTCTCAGGCTGTGAAAAAGGCAGAGGGGAACAGTGAGGGGCAGTGCTGCCTGCAGACCCCGTCCACTCCCCCTGTGGCAGTTCCCAGGGTTTATCTGTGTCCTGCCACACATGGGATGCACTGGGGGTTAGCAGGAGAGGAAAACAGGAGAAGGGAGGGGAGGGCACTTGGGTGAAGCCACAGAGCAGCTTCTGGAGGCCCCTTCCAAGACAAGGCCCAGCCCTGCAGAGGGATCCAGGAGCTCTGAACAACATTGGAACTGGGAAGCTACATATCTCCTATGGGATGGAGAGGTGGGTCTGTGAGAGTGTCACAAAATCCCTCCATTTTCCAGCTGGATGGGGTGGGCTCAGGGGCCCTTGGTGGGAGCCCAGAGCATCCTGAGCAGGGGGAAGTGGGGGGAAGGCGTGGTGGGGAGCAGGGGGAGCCCACGCAGTTCTTACATGGTGGTGGAGGCCAGGTTGGTGTCCTCGTGCTTGAGTTTGCCATCGAGAGCGAGGCCTCGCTTCTGGCGGTTGGACGAGAGCAGGGGGGTCACCGAGTACGTTTTGGTGAAGGTGGAATTGGCGGCCACAGTCTCACTGGAAGGGTGGGAGAGGAGAGCTCAGAGCCAGCCCCAGCCTGGGGGTGCTCAGCATCACAGAGGCACCTGTGCAGAGCCAGCCCTGCCCTCCCCACACAGCTGCTGGGCCATTTCCTCGTTTTGTTCCCTCCTCTCTTTCCCCTCTACAACCACTTCTTTTTTCTCCTGCCGCCTTTGCTGCCTCCCTCCTCGTTCTCAGCAGGGCAGAGGCTGTGTCTGGCCTCAAAAATGCAAAGTGAGGAGATGAAGAAGCCTGGGAGCAGCTGTGCACCTTCCCCAGGGGCCTTCCCAGCCACCACCAGCTTGTGCTGGGGGGACGTTGTCCACGGCCTCCCCTCTCCTCTGCTTCCTCTGCACCTGCTCTTCTAACTCGGAGATTTTTGCTACTTGGTGTAAAACTGTGTCACATCCCCTCTCCCCATCACTCTCCCATCCTCCTCCTCCCTCCTCATTTCTCTTCCTCCCTCTCGGAGATGCCACATCACCTCCAGCCCCTTGTCCCTTACTTTATCTCCTCGGTGCACACAGTCTTCGTGTATTTATCCAGGGAATACAGGACCACGTCTGTGATCTGGTCCACTGGGGACAGACAAGGGGGAGCAATGTTGGTGACGTGCCAGGGGCTCATGGTCCCCATCTCTGACGGTGATGGGTGCTGGGACATGCCCCTTCTGCCCCCTCTCACCTGTGATCTTAATTTTTTTCACGACCTTGTTGGTGGTGTTGTTGATGTTGACGGTCACATTGATGGGTTCCCCGTGGTAGTAGATCTGCAATGGGAAGAGGCTCGGTGATGTGACCAGAACTCCTGGTCCCTGTCCCTGGGGGGACAATGTCCCTACTGACCTCCCTATCCAGGGAAGCTTCAAGGTGCAGAGGCTTGTCTGACATCATGAACTGCCGGGTGGTCTCGGCTTTCGGGGCCGGTCCCTTCTGCACCGGGGCGAACTGGACCTTGCGGATGATGAGGCGCACGGAGTTCCTGTGGGGACAGAGGTGGCACCCCCAGTGTCCCCCACAGCGTCAACAAGGCCTTTGTGGGGTCACAGGGACTCTTTGGGGACATCACAGTGTCTCCAGCCAAAGGGTGCAGGTTTCAGCTGGCTCTTAGGACATGACACGGGTACCACTGGCCCAGGTTTGGGCAGAGTTCCCCATCCAAGCATGGCACAGGTTGACAGAAGGTCATTGGCCGGACCCCTAAGCTGGTCACCCCAAAAAGATCCTGTAGTTTGGTTTTAGGGCCATGGGGTGGGAAAGAGATCCCCTGAAAATACCTCTTGTGAATTTTCTCCTCCAGATTTTCAGCACAAAATCCTTTGACCTCGAAGTCCACGCCACAGGCCTGGGGGAACATGTATGGTCACTGAGCAGGAGGGGCTCAGAGCTGCCTGAGCTTTAGGTTCCTTTCCTTCCTTCCTTCCTCCACCGCATTCCTAGAGATCGTGGCGCTGGCTCCAGCCATCCTCCCTTCCCACCCCTCACCCCATGGGCCATGAGAATCAATTCCCATTTTTAGCACCCCACAACTCAATTCCCTGCCAGGGAGGATGGTCCAGGGGACACAGGCTGGGGACAGCAGCTCACCTTTCCCACATCATCTGGGCCGGGCTGGAGAGTGATGGAGCAGGGCAGGTTGGTAGCAATCTGGGCAGAGAAAGAGAGAAAAAAGGGAATAAAGGGCATGTCCAGAGCTGAGCCCCAGTGACACCATGGAGCCACGTGGCCGTGAGGGGCTGAGCAGCCCCTACCTCAAAGGTGAAGGGGTAGGCATTCTCCCCGAGCTTCTTCATCAGCTTGTCCTGCAGAGGAGTGAGGGTTTTGGGGGCCTGGTCCGGCACGGGTGGGTACAGCTGGGTGGTCAGCACGTAGATGTCCTTCCTGAAGGTCAGGCCGATCACGTCGAGGTCATCGCGGCCATAGCGGAAGGCGCAGGTCAGCGTCACGTACACTGAGCCAGGGAGGACAGGGAGGAGGGCAAGGGTGGGATGGAGGGAAGGCACAGGGGGTGAATAAAGAGGGAAGAAAAACTATTTCAAAAACTCTTCAGCAGAAATGAGACTCCTCAGGACCTCAGACACTAAATATGAACAGGATGCCTCGTGTCCTTTGCTGCCGTGGCACTGAGGGATAACGAGCTGTAGGTGACACAGAGCAGCTTTAACCTGAGCACAGTCCCAGGTTGCTGCTGAGCTTTGAACTGGTTCCATCCCCTCCCCTCATGCTGTATTTCTGTATCAATACCTTTCCTGTCCTTTAGGTACTCCGGGTCAACCAGGCAGACACCATCTGCAAACAAGCAAGAGGAGAAGGACTGGTGAGCTCAGCTGTCTGGGAAGATCTTTGCTAAAACACAGCTTTTTAAACCCAGATAATCCACTTTGAAGTTGACTGAGAGGAGCTGCTATCAAGAGGGGTGGTGATGCTTCCTCCAGCACCTCCACCAGCAGCGTGGCTGGGTTGTTTGGCAAAGGGGCTTTGTCCCTTTCCCCATTGTTTTTCCTAAGGATACTTGCAGGAAAACACGGCCTCTGCTCCTGCAGAGCTGCTCCTCCTGCTCTACCAACAGCCCCCAGCACTGGGACTGGTCTCTCCAGCCTCTCCTGCCTGTACTTCCCCCTCAGTGCTGGGCACTCACCTACAGCTTCCACTGAATCCACATGATCCACAAAGTCTCTCTTCCCCAGGTAGAGGGAAAGCTGGAGGCAGCACATGGAGAAAGAGAGGAAGGGAACAAGTTAATGTTTGTCATTGAATTGGCCCAAATTTCGAAGCCCTGAGCTGTATCATGGGGTTTGTCACCAGGCTGGACCAGAATCACCTTCAAGGGGTCACATCAGGGTATTTTTTAATGTCTGTTTTGAAAAGCCAGTCCTGCAGTGACATCGTGGCAGGCCTGAGAATCAATCAGATTTCAAAGGGAAGGCAGACCCAGCCGGGATCCTGTGGGCAGATCCAGCCCGGAGGGATCCCAGCACAGCCTAAACCTTGGGTTGGCCACACGAGGGGACAGGGCACGTGAGGGGACAGGGCACACAGACTCACCTTGCTGTTGGGGCTGGTCTTCTTGAAAACCCTGTGGAGAAAACAGAGACAGATGTTTGGGAATGCCTTGGACAAGGCTGGATGGGGCACAGGGGGATGACGGACGGCCCTACAGATGTGGTGCATCACCAAGAGCTGTGCCAGGGTGTCCTGTCCCTGGGGAATTCCATGTCCTGCAAATTCAGAGCCAAACCCACCCTGTGTAGCTGTCTCGGGGTGTGCTCCTGAGCTCAGGGTGATCATGGAGGAGTAGGTGGATTTTGTGTCTTAAGGACAAGTGAGAAAGACCAACACAGAGAAGGGGCTTTGTTGGCTCCATGACAGCTCCATGGGAGCTCACATTCCAGCCCCTGGGAGCAGCATCTGGGGGGAGCTTGGGTCTCACTTTCTCCCTCTGCTCCTGCCCTGCAGTGCCCTTCTCTATCTCAATTCCAGATAAATAAATCAATAAAGACACTTACTTTGGTCCTTGTGCCATTTTAAGTCAGCGCAGGAATCTCCAGGTGGAAATCTGTGGGGAGAAACAGGGAAAGTGCTGGATGAGGTCCTGGGGAAGAGGCAGCCCCAGCCATGGCCACCATCCAACATCCTGCACGTCCCAACAAACTGCAGAACCCTCGGGATACGGCGCTGCCACCTTTGCAGAGCTCAGGAGCTCTGGGCTTGGCTTTGGGGCAGCACATGGGAGCTGAGCCAGCTCCTTGTTCCCGGCCAGAAAGGTGATGAAGTGGGAGAGAGAAAGGGAGACTGTTTCTCCGGGGAAGAGGAAGCACAGCTGTGATTCCCAAGGGAGCAGGTTCAAGACTGGGAAAGGCAAGAAAATGAACAAAAGGCCTAACAGAATCTCAATTTTAGTAATTTTTCCAGTCTGCTGGAAATTGTCTGCCATGGCTCAGTGGTAGGAATGGGCTTATTTTGTCCTGTCACTCACAGGAAAGTGAGGAAAACACAGGGAGAAAGGTCAAGGGAAGCTCAACTGCCCCATGGAAAGAGGGATGTCAGGGGACACGGTCCCTCCATCCCCATCCCTTTTTGCTGGGAGCGGGGCCGGAGCTGCCCAGCCCTGCCCAAGCTCTGCTGGCTCGGGCCCGTGCCCAGAAGGAACCTGTAAAGATCCCGCTGATCACCAGCTGATTCTCCGAGATATTAGATGGGATGAGCTCAGCCTCTTAGGGATAGACAACTCTGACATGAGTGCAGCTTAAGCCCAGGCAGGATTTTAAGCCCCAGGGGCACGTGGACAGAATTTGCTCTGTACACAACCACAGGGAAGCTGGTGAGAGAGAAGAAATGGGGCTGAGGGAATGAGTCTCTTCCCCATAGGAAGACAAGGGAGTAGTCCCAAGCTCAGGACCTTTGAGGCCCTTGGGTGCTGTAGGATGTGAAGTTTGGGAATCCTCGCAGGGTGAGAAGGTGCAAAGGAAGTGGGAGCAGAGCTTGGCCCCCTCCAGACTCTGGGAATTGGGGATGAGGCAGTGAAAGGTGGAGGGGAGAAGAG
Source organism: Edolisoma coerulescens (assembly GCA_013397115.1). Classification (NCBI taxonomy): domain Eukaryota; kingdom Metazoa; phylum Chordata; class Aves; order Passeriformes; family Campephagidae; genus Edolisoma; species Edolisoma coerulescens. Next base: position 4,613,558 of record VWZW01004955.1, read on the forward strand.
CTGAACCCCTGCTCTGCATCTCCCAAGCCCCAAAGAGGGGACTTGGACCCTCCCTGGCTTGGCTCAGCTGTCCCATCCTGCTACCCGATCCCTCTGCCATGTCCTTTGGCCATGCTGGAATCCTTTTTGTCCACATTTTTCACCCCCAAACCACCCTCCTTCCAGCCACAATCCAGCACCAGTGTCCCTGCCCTGAGTGTTTCCCAAACCCTCAGAACCCCGAAGCACAGGCAGGGCCCAGGCAGCAGAGCAGGCAGCACTCACCCGGCAGGTGGATGGACAGACAGACGTTCTCCTCTTCCTCTCCCAGCACGTCCCAGTGCCACCCAGTCACTACAGGCTGCTCCCAGTCCTGCAGCTGCTTTTATCCCCCCTGGCTGTCCCTCCCCTGGCATCTGATCTCGCCCACTCAGCCCCGGCCAGGGCTGCAGGGCGGGTGTGTCTGTGTGTGAGGGCTCTGTGGGACAGGGACTTGCAGGAAGAATCCTATTAGTTGATTAACTGGGGAGACGCTTCATGAGTAAGAGTGGGCTATAAATACATCTCTTGCTGGTGCCCTGGGAAAGCAGCTTAGGGGGATTGGCAAAGCGGGCTTAGGAGCAAGGTGATGGTAATTGAGGTGGAAGCTCTGCTCCTGGTGGGATGGGCTGTGGGTTCCCACAGGGGCTCTCTGCAGCTGCTCCCATGGCAAGGGGAGATGGGCCGGGCCTGGGCATAGGGTTGGATGGAGATGGCAGAGAAGGAGGGACCAGCCTGGAGTTCTCCCTCCCTCGCACACCTTCCTGGCTGGATAACAGATGGATGGAGGCACAAGCAGCTTCCTGCATGGCCAACGTGCCCATGTGGTCGGTCACCTAGAGGTGACCTGCTGTGGCCCAGGACACACAGGACACCCTCCCTATGAGACACTGGTGAGATGCTGGGGTGAAGGCCGGATTCACACTCCCTGAATCATGAGGGAAGGACCAGCCACCCCTGGGGATGGGACACAGAGCTGCCACTGTTGCCAACACAGCCTGCCCAGCCCAGCATCATTTCGTAACTCCCCAGCTGGCCTCACCTGACCCGATTAGTGCATCATTAACTCCAGGTTTGCTGCTGCAGAAACAAGAGTGCAGAAAGCCCAGAGTGGCTCTACCTTAAGGCTGCCAGGCAAGCAGAATTCCCACTGCAACCCTGTCCCAACCACAGCCATTGTGTGGGATACCCCTTCCATGGGAATGGCTGTGGGACTGGCTCTAAGGATGGGGTACAAGGACAGCCCAGGGCAGCTACGAACTGCTCCAGCAAGGCCCCACTCATCCTCCTCCCCTCCACCATCCCTCAAGCCCTTCCTTTGGGGCTGCGCTTGGTTCTGGCTCAGCCCCCAGAGATGAGCCGTGGGATTAAGATATCCCTGCTAGGAGCTGTACCTCCTCCCAGGACCCTGCATCAGCTCAACAACCTCTATCACCGGGGTACCAGCTCCTCCCAAACACAGTTCACCTCTTCCCCCATGGCCACTGGGAGCCACTCTGGCATGCCAGCCCCAGCAGCCCCACTGCTAAGGCTTTAGCTGCCAGCACACGTTCCCTGGGGCCAGGACTTGTGATCTCTTTAATTGCACACAGGAGAGCTGCTTAGGTTCCAGATTAACGGGCGCTATTTCTGCCACAGTCAGGGGGACACGTGAACTGTGACCTTCACACTGGTGGGTGAAAGAGGAGGAGGAGGAAGAAAAGAAGGAGGAGGCAGCCCCACCTGGACACCTTCAGCCTGGCCAGGGTCCCCAGCACCGTGCCTGGGGCACCTAATCCTGAGCTTTGTTTGTGGCTCTTCGTTATGCTCTTAATGAGGGCCCTGTGACCGGGGCCACTCACCAGCTCTGCAGGCCCAAGCTGGGGACCAGATAATTCCCCTCCCCAAAACAGTGGGGAGATGGACAGACCCCACATCCCTTCCCACACTCATGCTGTCCTCCAAACCAAGCACTGCGGAAGGAAGAGGGGTTCAAAATAGTAGGGAAATGAAAGAGGCCTTCTTCCTTTTTCCTGCGCAATGAATGGCCAGAGGTTCCTCTCCTCTCCTCATCCCACCATCCCTCCAGCTCCACGCACTGTGAAGCACAGCCCAAAGAGCCACTTCCAGAGGAGCAGGACACCAGTGGACGTGGGGCTGGTGTAGCATGGGGGGACCTGGCTTCGTCCCTCTGTCCCAATGGACAGTGCCCTGGAGCATCCTGCCTTCCCAGGGAAGGGCCATGGGGCTTCCTGCATCCACAGAGCATCCACAGGGTCTGGAGGGAGCCTTGGTGCAGCCAGAGCCCCTCAGCAGTCTGGCCCCGGTGAACCCACATTGCCCTCCCAACCTCACCTGTGCCCAGGTGCCTCTGGCACGGTCCCAGCTCCACCTCTGGCACTGCACACCGCAGCCACCTTACATAAACACTCACAGCAGGCGCTGCTGATTTCCCAAAGCCCCTCAGAGCTCCAGGGCTTCCTTCCCTGATCCGGATTAAGCAGAGTGGATGGCATTAATCAGGAGACAAGCACCTCTGTGCCTGCCAGGAATTACTGCCGTGCTGTTAAGTAACGGGAGCGAGCAGCCCTGGTGGGACTGGGGCTCCAGCAGGATGGGGGTCTCCAGCCCCACACAAAGCTGCCACCTCTGTGTATCCCCACGGCAGGTGCTGGGCAGAGAGTTGCACCCGCTGCTGTGTGACCACAACCACCAGCCCAAAATCAAGCGGGTGGCCCAACTTCTGACTGGCCCGGCCACAGGTTCCTCTCGAGGCTGGGAACCCAGAAGGAAGCCGGTGGGGGGTTTTGGCACATCTGTGCTGGTGGGCTGGGGCAGGAGGCACGGGGCACAGCCCCTTTGCGCTGGCCCAGGGCTGCAGGGATGTGCAGTGGTGCCAAGGGTGGTGGACAGCCAGGAGCATGGCTTGGCACAGCGCTCCATCCTCATCCTCATCCTCATCCTCATCCTCATCCTCATCTTCATCCTCATCCTCATCCTCATCCTTATCCTCTTCCAGCAGGAATCTGATTCTCCAGAATCTCTGTCCCCCTGGAGCTGCCAGGCACTTGGACAGCAGACGGTGGCTGCTGCTCATCTGTAATTAATTGCTGCTAATCACCCTGGCAGCTCGAGCCACCGCACTCGTGTGGCCCCGCTCCAGCCCGGCCACGAGGAGTAAAACCTCTGGGGCTGCACCCAGGAGCTGCGGTGCTGTCTGAACCCTGTCCTGCTGGGAAAAGTCTCCCTCCTTCCCGACCCCTTCCCGGAAGCCCCCGAACCCCAATTCCCTCCCACCTGCAGGCGGGGCACACACAGGTGGGGTGACAGGAGTGCCTCTGTGGGTGCCCAGTGCCCGCAGCAGCTCCATCTCTCTCTGCCAAGGGCAGAGCTCGGCCCCAACGCGGGCAGCAGGACCCCAGGAGTGGGAAGCTCAGCCCATGCCCGCCGCCCCAAACACACTTCAGGGACTTTCTGCCATCCTGCACGACTGGCAGTCCCTTGTCTCAGGGTTCTGCCCATCCCTCACCCCCGAGGAAGAAGAGCAGCGGGAGCGGGTGGGGGCGGAGCGCGCTCCGGGAGCGTCCCCGCTGTCCCCGCCGTGCCGAGCCCGCGTGGCCGCTGCCTTGCCCCGGTAGCGGGGCTGGAGGAGGAGCGAGGAGGCCGCTCCCGGGGCTGGGGAGAGCGGGGCGCACGGAAGGAGGAAGAGCGCGGCCGCCGCGGTGCCGAGCGAGCAGCACCGAGCGGGGGAGCCCGGCCCGTGGGACGGGGACCGAGGGCACGGCGGTGGGCACGGCGTGACCCCGAGCTGCCGCCCCGATGGGCAGCGGGGCGGGCAGGGGGCCGGTGTGACCCACCGGAGGAAGCCCAGCAGCATCAGGCATCCGCCCCCTTCTCGGCTGCGCCCCAAAATCTCAGCTCGCTGCCCACACTACCCCACAAGAGCAACGGGTGCCCCGCACGGCGTCTGTGAGGGACGGTGAGTGTATCGGGTGAGGTCGGACCCCTGGGTGCACCAGCGTGGCCTGTCCTCGCCGTGCTCCACGGCAGGATGGTGGCCCAGGGCCACCTTTCCTGTGACCCCCCCCCCACCCCCGGGAAGGAGCCGCTCGCTGATCTGCCCCCGTGTTCCTTGCAGGCTGCAGCCTCCGTGATGAGGATCATCCAGACCCCCAGGCTCTCCCAGCTGCCCCCCCGGTGCTCCTGCCACGCTGCCTGGCCGCAGGGTACCCCGTCCCCATGAGCATCATCTCGGTGGCTCCCTGTCACCCGCCGGCACCTGCAGCCAGCACCGCGCTCGGGTACCGGGGGCCCGGTGTCTCCACGCCGCCACCCCCTCCTTCACCCGCCCCAGCAGCCCCCGTGACTGCCAGCAGCCCCTGCTGAGCTGGATGTGGGGCTGGGACGGGGACACGGCGCAGCAGGATGGCGGCAGCAGGGTGGTACCACGGGGACATCAGCCAGGTGGTGGCCGAGGGGCTGCTGGCCAAGGCCGGGCGGGACGGCTCCTTCCTGGTGCGGGACAGCGAGTCGCTGAAGGGGGCATATGCCCTGTGCCTCCTGTGAGTCCCTGCCCTGCCCCTGCGTGTGGCTTCTGTCTCTCGTCCCTAGCCTGCCTCCCTCTGTGCCTCTCCCTGCCCCAGGCACTGCCAAAACCTCATGAAAGAGCCTTCTGCAGGGATGCCAGTGGGGTGAGCGGGGTGGCAGTTCCTTGGCACCGGGGTTTTGAGTGATCCCGGTGTCAGGCCTGTGGAGAACCCCGTGTCCTTGGGAGCAGGATAAAACTTGGGCCCACAGCCCTGCCCAGCACCGTGGCTGCTGAATGGATCTCCCCAAATCCTGGGCACATTGAGCTGTTTGGGGCTGCCTGCTGGCCTGTGAGCATCTCCCATGCTGGGGCTTTGGGGCTACAACCCCCAACATGGGGCCTCTTGCCATCCCTATACCTGGAACCAGGTGTGCAGCCCCTGAGAGCACTGCTGCTTGCACCCCTCCTGCTCTGCACCCCTCCTGCTCTGCACCCTTCCTGCTGCCTACACCCCTCCTGCTCTGCCCCCTTCCTGCCTGCTTGTCACACGTCTTGTGGGCAGGTTTGGCAGGATGCAACCCCTTTCTTTCACTGGCCTGGCCCTTTGTGTGGGACAAGTTGCAAATACGTGGTGCCAAGGGGCACCGGGGGTGCGGGGCACTAGCCAGAGTCCAGGCTGGTGGCACAGGGTGGTGGCACAGGCAGGGATGTGCAGTGGTCCCATAGACAGCATGGCAAGGGCTCTGTCTGGCCAAAAGCCACGGAGCCACGGCACTGTGGGTACCCCAGTGCGTGCTGGTGGAGTCACAGCTTCCCCCTGCTGCTTGGAAGCAGGGGGCCACTGCACATCCTCCCACAGAGCCCGAGCTGAGGGTGATGATTTATTTCTAGAAGTGCTCACTCAGTTCCTCTCTCTGCAGAGGGGATGGGGTGTTTGCCTCAGGGCTGGGCCCCCAGCGCTGCCCCAGTGCCGTGGGCAGCGGGCTGGGGCCCCTCACCTGCTCTCTCCAGATTCCAGAGGCACGTCTACACCTACCGCATCCTCCCCGATGACGAGGGGCTGCTCTCCGTGCAGGTGGGTGCAGGGGGGTGTGCCCCCGGCCCTGGGCCGTGCCTCGGAGCTGGGTGCGGGCAGGATGCAGCTGTGGAGGGCACGGGGTGCTCGTCCCCCTCCCCGGTGCGGTGCCAGCGGCCTGTGGTTTGTTTCCTGCACGAGCTGCAGGATGCGGGCGCTTCGCAGCCACTCCTTCTGCTCGGGGCCCTCAGAGGCTGCCTCCCCCCAGCACAATGCATCCTGACACTCTCCCTTCCTGCCACTGACTCTGTCACAGCCTGTCCCCACGGGGCCTGTCCTGGCCTCGCTTCCCCTCCTCGATGTCCCCTTAGGGTTTCTCCCGGGACCCAGCCCTCTGCAGCTGCCTTTTCTGCCCCCTAAAAGAGCATCCTGGGTGTCCACAGGGAAAATCCCTATCTGCTGAAGGAGGCTGATGTCTCCATGCTCCTCCATGCTCCTCACCCCACGGGTCTGGTGTCCATCTGGCACTTCCAGCTCACCACGGGCACAATTTGGGGGACAGACCCACTGGACACGCCAGGCTGGGGCTGCCCTGGCAGAGGAGGGGATATGATGGTGCTTCCCCTGCTCTGCCTCCCCAGGCTATCCAGGGCATCCAAGCCAAGTGCTTCCGCACCCTCCCCGACCTGATCGGTGCCTACCAGCACCCCGACAACGGGCTGGTGACCTCCCTGCTGCACCCCGTGCACCGGGCGAGGCCGGACGAGGACTCGGGTGAGCCGGGGAGGGGCCGGGGGCTGTGCCAGGCTGGGAGCGGGGAGGGTCCCGCTGAGCTGGAGACTCTGCCCACAGACGGGGAGGATGCCCGAGGCTGGGGGCACACGGTGCCGTGTGCCGGCGCTCCCCCCTCCAGCCGGACCCACATCCCGCAGCAGCTGCACCAGAGGCTGCAGGAGCAGGTCCACAGCAGGTAAGGCACCCCTGCCCACCCCGGGCGATGGGATGGGCATGTCCAGGGGCGATCTTCATGTCCACCCCTCTCCCAGCCCGGCCAGTGACTTCATGGGCTTCATGGCTGAGTACCTGACCCACCACGTGCAGCTGGACCTGGAGGCTCTGTGCCACGGGCACCCGCAGCTGCGGCACCTCAGCACCGCACTCGCCACTGCCTGCCGGGCACTGCACAGGTCAGTGGCCTGGGAACGGCGGGGCTGGAGCGGGGACAACCCCCGGGGCCACCCACCTTGTCCCCGTCCCCTTTCGGCGGCTGAGTGTCGCGTGAAGGCACAGAAACGCCCACACCGCCTCTCGCCTGCTCTCTCCTCCCCTGCAGTGAGATCGACTTCACGCTGGCAGGTCTGGAGACCCTGGCCAGGGTGTTCGACCCCCCAGTGTCTCCTCGCAGCCCGGCCAGGGAGCAGGTGAGTGCCCCCACAGTCCCCGGGGACCTCCACATCTTGTGGTGCAGCCCAGACCCACAGCAAGGAATCCACCGCTCCAGTGCCGCTGTGCTGCTCCAAAAATATCCATCCTCCCCCTCAGGGTTTCCTGAGCAGTGATCCAGACCTGGAGCTGCTCCTCAGCAAGATATCCACTGTCAACCACCTCCTCTCTTCGCTGGAGAAGAAGGTGCCTGACCCCACGTCGCAATGCAGGGGGAGGCACAACTACCCCTCCCCTAAATTAACCCCTCTGTCAAACTAAGCTCTGGCAGCAGCACAGCCCAGGGCTCCCCGTGTGCCCAGTGCCCCCAGCACAGTGCCCATCTCTCCGGCAGGTGCTGAAGTCGCTGCAGGAGACGGTGACAAGGCACAACCTGGCACTGCCCAGCATGGCCGTGGCCCCCCCACCAGCTGCCAGGCCCCTGGCCGTGCAGAACTTCGAGGTGAGGCTGGAGACATGGCGGGACCCAGAGTCACTGCTGGGCAGGGCAGGTGTGGGGACAACTCCAGAGCCGTGTCCCTGCGTGCAGGTGAAGGTGGGGAAGTCCCAGCGTGCGGCCCTGATGGTGGACGTGGAGTCGGGGACAGTGACCGTCACCAAGCGGGGCAGCGGCTCCCCGGAGGAGGTGATCCCACAGGATAAAAGTAAGGGGCTGCTGCACCCCTGCTGGCTTCCAGTGGGATTTTGGGGGCTGTAGGGTTCCCTGCACAGGCCTGATGCCACAGGGATGGGCCACATGCCCTGCACACCCCGAGCCCCCATCCCACACTGCCCCGTGGTGGGAGATGGGGACCATCATCGCCCCCCTGACCCCCTGACACCCTTCAGTCCTGCAGCTGATCAAGTACCAGAGCATGCAGAGCAAGGTGAGGCTGGTGTGTGCCCGCGAGAACCAGAAGAGCCTAAGCAGGGACTTCATCTTCCCCAGTGCACGGGTGAGCGGCACTGGCCGTGCCCATGGCGTGTCCTGGGGGAATATGGGGCCCTTGGGAATATGGGAAACAGCAAATCAGTGGTCTCAGGGCTGAGACCACCCTTGTGAGCCGGTTCCTACACCTGGGGGTGATGTCCACCTGATCCTGGGGTGCTGTGCCCCCCGTCTCCCTAAGACACCCTCCCCACCCTGCAGAAGCGAGAGGCCTTTTGCCAGCTGCTGCAGCTGATGAAGATCCAGCACTCCAACCTGGACGAGCCTGAGCTCATCTCGGTGTATGTCGGGACATGGAACATGGGTAAGGGGCCAGGAGAAGGTGGCCTTGTCCTGGGAGGTTGTTGTGGCTCGTTGTGAGCCTGGCTGGGTTTTGGGAGGTGTCCCAGGAAACCTCAGGTCTGAGCTGGCTGTCAGTGGGAGGAGGAGGCTGGAGAAGACACCAACCTGTCTGCCTTGGGCTTTGTCTGTCCTGTTGTGGCCTGCTCACTTGGAGGGTGTTGGGGAGACAGACAAACTGGGATATCACGAGAGTTTTGGGCTGTAAATCCCAGCAGGAGTCTGGGATACACACAGCTGATCCATGGGGCTGGCACGATGCTTCCCACCCCCGGCAGCTCCCAGAGACGGGCAGGGCCTGTGCTGGAGAGGAGCTCGGGAGCCTGGCATGTCCCCTCTGTGTGACCCGTGTCCCTGCCCGCAGGCAGCGCGCCCCCGCCCCGCTCCCTGGCCTCCTGGCTGACCTCGAGGGGCTTGGGGCACACGCAGGACGAGACCACGGCCTGCATCCCCCACGACATCTACGTCATCGGCACCCAGGAGAACTCCCTGGGCGACCGCGAGTGGGTCGAGTTCCTCTGCGCCTCCCTCAAGACCCTCATGGCCATCGACTACCGAGTGGTAACGGCGGGCACAGCCCGGGCCCCGGCAGGCCCGGGGGGCTGGGCACCAGCAGCCACCGTCCCACGGCTCCCACCCAACCCCCAGGTCCCCCCCACCCCAAATCACCCCAAATCTGCACCCCACGGACTCCATGAGTGCCATCCCCAGGAGTCAAGGATGGGTTGCTGACCTACCTGCCACTCCAGCCCCATCCCCCGTGGCCGTGGGGCAGGATGGGGGCCAGGCAGGCTCAGCCCCTGCCCCACCACAGGTGGCCCTGCAGTGCCTGTGGAGCATCAAGATCGTGGTGCTGGTGAAGCCGGAGCACCAGCGGCGCATCAGCCACATCCACACGTCCAGCGTGAAAACTGGGATCGCCAACACGCTGGGTAGGGATGGGCTGGGGCAGGGAGATGACCCCGAGGGAGGGGACAGCCTAAGGGCCAGGACAGGACCATCAGCAGTGGCACATCCCTGCAGGGAACAAGGGAGCTGTGGGCGTCTCCTTCCTTTTCAACGGGACCTCCTTCGGCTTCGTCAACTGCCACCTGGCCTCTGGCAGCGAGAAGACCCACAGGTGATGCAGGGACGGGGAGGATGGGGCTGCCCCGGGGCAGGTGGGTGTCTCAGGGGCCTGGAGGAGACCTGAGGGGCTGCGGGGCTGCCCCTGTCGCCAGCTGGCAGGGGCAGAATGAGGGTGAGGTGTCTCCGGGGTGGCTCACATGGTGCTGCCGTCCCCCCTGCAGGCGTAACCAGAACTACAGTGACATCCTGCACTCCCTGGCCCTGGGGGACAAACATCTGGGGGGCTTCGACCTCACCCTGCGCTTCACCCACCTCTTCTGGTTCGGGGACCTCAACTACCGCCTGGACATGGACGTGCAGGTGGGACCCCGCAGGCACCAGGCTGGGGACAGTGGGGGGAGAGGAGCCCCGGGGGTCACTGTCCCTTCCCCTGGCACAGGACATCCTCACCCACGTAGTGAAGAAGGAGTTCCAAGCCCTCCTGGCTGTTGACCAGCTCAGCCTGGAGCGGGAGAAGAACAAGGTGTTCCTGCGGTTCAGTGAGTGTGGGGACAAGGGCGCTGCTCCTCCCGCTGGGGCAGCAGCACCAGGGTCCCCACAGCCCTCCCCATGTCACCCCCAGCTTTTGGGTGTCCCCTGTCCTGGCACAGCCCTGCACAAGGTGCACAGAGCCTGGGGGACCTTGGTGTGCACCATGCCAGGGGTGCCAGCCATCGGTGTGATCCTCCTGTGGGGACCATGATACCCCATGGGGACAGGCAGGGACCATGGCCCCTGTGCCACCTGAGTGTCTTGATTCCAGGTGAGGGTGACATCTCCTTCCCTCCCACGTACCGCTACGAGCGGGGCACCCGGGACACCTACGTGTGGCAGAAGTCCAAGCCCACGGGGGTGAGTTCCAGAGGCCTCCCTCCAAGCAGGACATCTCTGGGGACAGGGAGAGCAGGGTGCTGAGGGGGCTGCCTGGTGATGCTCAGTCCCCACAGCTCCGTCAGCCTGTTCCCTCCCAAAACGGGGTCTGGGCAGGAGGGAACTCACTTTTTGGGGTGCTGGGATGCTGGGCAGGGGGAGCCTGACCCAAGAGGCCACTGAGCCAGCTGCTTTCCCCATTTCCAGATGCGGATCAACGTCCCCTCGTGGTGTGACCGCATCCTGTGGAAGTCCCACCCGGAGACCCACGTGGTCTGTAACTCCTACGGTGAGTGAGACCCTGGGGACAGAGCAGCCAGGGGTAGCCAGTGCCACCCAGGACCCTGGGGCTTGGGGACTGTTCCCCAGCTGCCCCTCCTGCCATCCAGGCTGCACCGATGACATTGTGACCAGTGACCACTCACCTGTCTTTGCCACCTTTGAGGTGGGAGTGACGTCGCAGTTTGTGCCCAAGGAGGGTAAGGGCTGGGGTCTGTCACCCCCTGGGCCCAGTTTGGGGTGAGCCTTAGCACACTCTGACCTGCCAGGACCTGCCTGCAGCTCCCGGCTCCAGCCCCGAGGCGCTGGCCTGCATCGAGTGGGAGAGCATCGAGGTGATCCTGAAAACCACGAGCCGCAGCAAGTGCTACATCGAGTTCCAGTCCTACTGTCTGGAGGGTGAGGGGTGCCCGGGGTGCTGGGGGTGGCTGTGTGGGGGAGCTGGCCTGGCTGGAGCTGTGTCCTCCTGTCCCCCTCAGAGGTGCAGCGGAGCGGGGAGAACACCTTCCAGAACTGTGACATCCCTGGATTCCTCAAGCTGGGCTGGTCCTCCAAGCATCTGCCTGTGGTGCGCAGCCCTGGAGCATCCTCACCCCCATCCCTCCCTGTGGCTCTGTACCCCAAGCCCCAAGGGTGGCTGGAGCTGTCACCACCCCCAGGGCAGAGCTTCCCTGTGCCCCCTAGCCTGCGGCAGCCCCCCCTCGAGCACCCCCTCTCTGTGCACAGCTGAACCCCATCCTGCCCGACCTGGAGTACCTGGGGGACCAGCACCTGCTCCTCAGCATCAAGGGCGTGGAGAGCTGCGAGTCCTACGGTACGTGGGGAGGGTGACACTTGGGCCACCGTGGTGGCGTGGGGGTGCCAGGCACAGCCTGGAGCTCGGCAGGAGGGACTGTGGCACCCACCCTGCTCTGGGTGCTGCTGCTCACGGGGGCTCCTGTGCCCCCCGAGCTCCGGGGGCTGATGCTGTGCCCGCAGGGGAGTGCTGCCTCGCTGTGAGGCCAGCGATCGGCACCACGGCCCAGCAGTTCGAGACCTTCCTGCTCCACCGTGGCGAGGAGACGGGCTCCGTGCGCGGCTGGATGCGGGTCCGGGTCCCCCGGGGCCGCCGCGGCACCCGCGAGAGGCTCTACGGTAACGGCGGCCGCACGCAGCCCCTTCCCGGTGCCCTGGGCTCGGGGACACCCTGGGCCATGTTGCCCTCTGGCCCCCGGCCGTGGGGTGAGGCCAGACCCCGCTGTCTTTGCAGAGTGGATCAGCTTTGAGGAGGAGGATGCTGAGCCGGCGGCAGAGGCCCCGGTGTGCCCCAAGCCACCCCCGCAGCGCCTCAGGTACCCCGGGCGGGCTCAGCCCTGCCGGAGCCCCCGAGTGGGGGATGCTGAGCCCTTTTCCTCTCTGTGCTTGGCAGGAGCCGCCCCCGCAGCCTCCCGGAGCCGGCCACCGGCTACACCAACCCTGCCTACTTCATCTTCGAGGGGGTCCCCGGAGCATCCCCCAGGAAGCAGGCAGAGGGCCCGGCCGGGGGCCAGTGCTGCCGGAGCCCCGCTGGACCACGGGTACCGTTGCCCTCAGAGGAGGAGCCATGGGGTGACCGGCCCCGCTGTGGGCCACCGAGCCCGTCCCGTGGGCACCCACTCAGCCCCCCCAGAGCGGGCCACCACAAGAGACCCAAGTCGGCCGTCCTGACGAGGGACACGGCGGGGCTGGGTGACTGCTCGCTGTATGCGGCCACTCACCTGAGCCAGCTGGGCCAGGTGTCACCGCAGTGCAGGGGGGACAGACACGAGGTCCCACTGCGCCAGAGCCACCGCGCCCTGGAGCCGCCGCCCCGGCCCTGCCGGGACGTGCCGAGGCCCCTCGGGAAGCGGGGAGCGCTGGGTGCTTTGGAGCTGGAGGCTCAGGCTCCTTCTCCCGCCGACCTGCAGCCTGCCAGGACGCAGTGACAGCTGTGCCAGCCCTGGGCACCCTCGTGCCCTCGGCAGCTGCTCCCTCCTGCTCAGCCCTGCTCGGGCGATGTTCCCGGAGGACTTTCCCTTCAGCACAGTTCCCGAGGCCGCTGCGCTGGTTCCTTACAGGATTCCCTTTGCTATCCCTGTCCAGAATAAAGTGTCAGGGACTGGGTGCTTGTTTGCACGCCTGGTTCTGCGCAAGGGCAAGGAGGGAAAGTGCCGAGCCAGGTGAGGAAACACCGGCTCCCGGTGTCCTGGATGGTCCAAGGAATCGCCCCCCGCCTCCTCCTGTTCCATGGGAGCCCTGCGCACCGAACCCTCGAGGCTGCCCTTGCCCATCGCAAACCTGACGGGTGTCACAGCCCTTGTCCCCGCCGCTCTGCCCGGCACAGGGAGCGGGGCACCCCCCCAAAAACACAGGGACACCCCGACCCGGCAGTGTCCCGGCTGTGCGACACCCGAGGTGGCCCCGGTTTTGGGAACACGATGCCCGGGCTGGCCTCAAGGTGGCAGTGGCCACCTTTGTCCTCAGGATTGGCCCGCAGGGCTGGGGGCCAGCAGGACAGCGCCGCGGGCTGCGGGCACTGCGGGACCCCGGGACCCAGCGGGACAGGGGGGCTGCCCTGGGGTGGGCGAGGGGCCACGGACCCCATGGATGGGGGCTATGACCCTCGTGGCTGAGGGACTGTGGTCCCCATGAGTGAGGGGCCGTAGTCCCCACGGGCTGAGGGACACAACCCAAGGGTGAGGGACTATGGACCTCGTGGTTGAGTGACCATGGTCCCCATGGGTGGAGAGATGTGGTCGCCATGGGCGAGGGGACACGGTGCTCATGGATGAGGGGCTATGACCTCGTAGTCGAGGGGCCGTGGTCCTCCTGGGGAAAGGGCTGTGACCCCACGGGAGAGGCCACCATGCCCCATGCCCGGGGGCTGCAGGTGGCCCAAAGCCTGCGAGGGCAACAGAGGGATGGGAGCGCAGTGGGGCTGAGCCCTGCGGCAGCTCCTGCCTCCGCCTCCGCCCGCCTCCAGCCCTGCCTTCCCTGGGCACTTGGCTCCCGGCCGCGGGAAGCGGGAGCGGGCACACTCGGCACGGCAGGGCACGGCCAGGGCCGCCCGCAGCCCCGGCATGGCCCCGTCCCGCGTGGGGAACGGGCTGTCCCCGTGGAGGCCCCACTCCTGAGAGCCGCCCAGGCCTGCAGGTGAGCCGGGGCAGCCCCTGTTCGGTGACAGCCGGGACAGCCCTGCCATGGTCACGCAGTCCCAGCTGGGCTCCGGGGGCGAGGGACAGAGGTGGGATCTGCAGGGCTGGATGGGTGCAGGGTGGGGTCAGCCAGTTCTCACCATCCCTCCGGCACCCTCAAATCCCTCTGTACAGCCTCCTCTCTAACACGCCACCTCCTTCCTCTGTCACCGAGGGCCTTCATCCTTCCCGGCGTGGCCCCCTCCTCTCCTTCATCCTCCTCTCCATCCCCCAAATCTCTTTCCTCTTGGGTTGAAGCTGCCCTGGTGCTGCCGGGGCTCAGCCTGACACCGTGGACTCCTGCCCGTTCCCAGCGAAGTGGGGGACAGGGACAGCCCAGCAAGGGTGGAAGGGAACCCTCACCCCCACCCTGCCCAGGGTCACCTCGGGGCAGGGGATGGGGTGGGCAGTGAGGGAAACGCCCGACCCTAGTGGTGTCCCCGGGGAGGTGTCCCGGCAGAGCGTGCCTTGTCTGCTCTTCCAGGCGAAGGGAAGGATTGGAATTAGGTCACATCCCCTTGTGCTGGGGCTTTGGCTGCACCAACCACGTGGCGATTAGGGACAAGGGTCCTTCTGCAGGATGTTTTGCATAATTTCCCCTTGTTTTGCAATTTCCAAGGGCTTAGGCGAGGAGAAAAGCCCTGTTTTTCCCCATGCTCCAGCAGCAGCCAGTCCCAGGCTCACCCATCCCTTGGCAGCTGCTCCAAAATCAGGTCTCACCTCCCCTCTCTGAACTCCTGCCTGCTGCTCCATGATCCCCAACACCACGATTCCCATCCTGTCTCACCAGCAGGGCTTTGGCGCTGGGGCAGAGTCTGCTCTGGTGTTCTCTCACTCATTTTATTGGAGCCTTTCCAATGCCTCCCCCAGGGCTGGGGGAACCCTCGGATCCCACCGGGATGGGTGCTGCCAGTGGGGCCAAAGGACAGTTCTGGCTGGCCATATCTGCAGGACCAGGAGCCAGGGAAAAGCTGCCATTCCTGTGGCCAAGGCCATCACGTGCCCCCAACATGTGTCCCCATGGCTGACCGCTGTCCCTTCCCACTGGCCCATGGCCATTGCTGCATTTTCCAGGACCCCTGGCTGCTTCCTGGGGAAAACCAGGGGCCAGTCCATAGGCACCATCCCTGGGGGATGTGTCTGCCATGGGCAAGGGATTCCCCAGCATTCCTTGTGCATCCACAAAACGGAGCATCACCTCTTCCGGCAGCACCTTCCACCTCCCTGCTCCACATCCCTCCCCTGCAGTGCCTTCCATCTCCTGCTCCAGCAATCGGTCCCAACTCTTGGCTCACACCTCAATCCCTCCTCAAAAACCCACGGCCAAGGATAGTTTTGCTTGAAAAGTCTGCAAGGAAAAGGAATGGGGCTGGTGGTGATGTGTCCTCAGGCTGGACTGATGTGATTCACTAATTTCAATCACTGATTTTGGTTGTGACTAAGATGAGGAAGCAGGAAACCTGCTGAGGTATAACTTGCCAAATGTCATCTTCTTCTGCATTTCTGTTTTTCGGTGGTTATCCTCAAAGGAATGTGCTTGGGAATGGTTAAATCCTGCTGCTGGCTGTGCTCAGGCTGTATCAGCTGCCAGAAGCCGGGTGCCTGTGCTCTCCTTGGAGCAGTCCAGCACTCCATAGCTGCTCAAGACTTTTCCTTATGCATTTCTCACACTTGATTATTAATTTTTATTTACTGTCTTCTCCATATCTTAATTGTTTGGTGACCTGTGTCATGGACAGATTTTGGACACTGAACCTGCAGCAGCTCCACTCTGGTCAGGCTCAAGGCTTTGTGCTCCCTTGCACTCAGAGGCTGGAAGAGGAAACTGAATCTCCTGGTCCCTCATGCCCTCAGCAGCTTGGGGACATGTGGCTGCTGGGCCAGGATCACCACTGGCACGTCGCTTGCAAGCTCAGATTTTCCTACAGCCTGTTTTCCCTCCTGGCTCTGGGAAAACAAACCAAGTTGTCCCCACTGTTAATGTTTGATCAGGACCTGCCTGTTGCTCTCTGAACTCATCCCTGCAATAAAGGCGGGAGCTGTGGCGGGCCAGGAGCCGCAGGGTGTTGGATGTGGGCCTGGAGCTCAGCCCGCAACTCAAACAGAGCCCCGGGAGTGCGGCCGGAGGGGCCCGGCCCCCGCTGTCCCATCTGCCTGCTGAGTCATTTATGAGCATCTCCGTCAACCCCGGGTGTCTCTCCAGGCAGGGCACTGCAGGGATGATCCCACAGATACACCCTGAGGGATATTCCTGCCGGGAGGAGCCTGCTCATCCTCATGGCAAAGGGAAGCAGGAGGGGGATGATGAGGGAGCCAAGGGATGAAGGAGCCTGAGAGGACATGTCCTTCCACCTTGTAGCACCAGCTCCAGCCAATGTGCATCCCTGAGCCCCGAGTTCTCCGTCCTGGTGCCCCTCACCTCCTGGGTGAGCTCTGGGCAAAAGGATCTGGAGATGCTCCAGCATTCCCTCCATCAAACACGGTTTTAGCTACACCCTGATCTCCACCAGCAGCACAGCAGCTCCTGTTCTCAGGTTACTCACCCAAGCATCCATCCTCTGTTGGAGGAATCGCTTCACATGGGATGGTGGAGGGCATGGAGGGGTCAAGGCACAGGCAGCCCTCACCAGTCCTTTGCTGGACACCATGGTGGTGGCAGAACCTCCCTCTTCCCTCGAGAGGAGAGTTCTGGACTTTGACGGCTTGTCCTCATGCCAACTTCCCAGGAGTACACAGATCCCAGCCTTTGATCCTAACACAGGATCATGCAGGAGGGAATGTCCTGCCTGCCTTGTGAACTTGCTCTGCCTTGAGCTGGGACTCGGCTCCGGCAGCTCCTCTCCCCAGGGCTCAGCTCATCCCTTCCCTACGGACAACACCTGGCAGCCCGCAGCTCCTCGCTGCCCTGAGACAGTCTCTCCCAAAGGCTCCTTTAACAGCCCCCCCAGGATTTCTCTGGGTCACAACATTCCCCCAGACAAGCCTTTCTTCTCCTCCCACCTTTCTTCTCCCAAGGAGCCCTCCGGGAGTAGCGGCCTTGTCAGGATGGTGCCAATTAGGCTGAGGCAGCTTCCAAGAGGCTGCGCTGGCCCCGGCCGGGGGCTGCTGGTGCTCGTCAAGGTCTCATTGTTTGGCGGCCGTGGGGCTCTGCCCGGCGGGGCTGGCGCGGGGCTCTGTCCCCGGCGCGGGGCTCTGTCCCCAGCCCGCTCCCGGCTCTGCGTGGCGTGGCCGTCCTTGCGCCGGCTCAAAGGGGTGATTAATGGGTGATTAATGGGCGTCAGTGCAGGGGCTGCGGAGGAGAGGCTTTACCGAGTTCCCCCCCCAGCTTCCCACGAGGCCCTAACGCGCGAGTTGAGAAAAACCAGAGAACCATCAAAGTGGCCGGAGCTCCTGGAGGGGGAGAAAATCTGGCAGCTTTGGCTCCCTTCCACACTGTGTGCCTGACAATGGTCGGGATCAGTGACTGGTGTGCTTCTGTGAACTGCTCTCTAGGTCTGGCTGGCAGAACATGGCCGCTCCGGTGAGGACATTCCCAGTTGCCCTGTGGACACCGACGCCAGCTCCCTGGCCGGGAGGGAACACCACGGCGGCGCTCGAGGCAAAGTGTGTCTTCAACGAGGAGTTCAAGTTCATCCTGCTGCCCATCTCCTACGGCATCGTCTTTGTGGTGGGGCTGCCCCTCAACTCCTGGGCCCTGTGGATATTCATCTCCAGGATGAGGCCCTGGAACGCCACCACCACCTACATGGTCAACCTGGCTCTCTCGGACACGCTCTACGTCCTGTCCCTGCCCACCCTGGTCTATTACTACGCTGACCGCAACAATTGGCCCTTTGGGACCGGGTTTTGTAAGATCGTGCGGTTCCTCTTCTATGCCAACCTCTACAGCAGCATCCTCTTCCTCACCTGCATCAGCGTGCACCGCTACATGGGCATCTGCCACCCCATCCGCTCCCTCAAGTGGGTGAAGACCAAGCACGCCCGCATCATCTGTGTGGCCGCCTGGCTCGTGGTCACCATCTGCCTCATCCCCAACCTCATCTTCGTCACCACCAGCTCCAAGGGCAACATCACCCTGTGCCACGACACCACCAAGCCTGAGGAGTTCGACCACTACGTGCACTACAGCTCCTCTGTCATGGCCCTGCTCTTCGGAGTACCCTTCTTGGTCATCGTCCTGTGCTACTGCCTGATGGCCAAGCGGCTCTGCAAGTCCAACTTCTCCAGCCCCGGCTTCCGGATGCCCTCCTACAAGAGGCGCTCCATCAAGATGATCGTCGTGGTGCTCGCTGTCTTCGCCATCTGCTTCGTGCCCTTCCACATCACCCGCACCCTCTACTACACCTCCCGCTACTTCCAGGCCGACTGCCGGACCCTCAACATCATTAACTTCACCTACAAGATCACGCGGCCCCTGGCCAGCATCAACAGCTGCCTCGACCCCATCCTGTACTTCATGGCCGGGGACAAGTACCGGGGGCGGCTGCGCCGCGGGGCTGCCCAGCGCCTCCGGCCCGTGCCCACCCTGGACCTGGCCCTGGTGTCACCCTTCACAGACAATGTCACGGATGGCAGCCACATCTCCAGTGTCACCCGAGGGACTGCGACTGCACGCAGCGGAGGCGGGTGCTGAAGGGGTTCTGTAACCTCAGCCCTGGGCTCCAGGACCTGCAGCCCCCCAGGGCCCCATGTGGGCACCCCCAGGTCCCCAGACCTGAGCTGCCCCTGCCCAGCCCCGCAGGGCTGAGGGCTGGAGGCCATGGGCTGGTCCCAGTCCTGCCCTGGCACTCATGGGAATGGGAAGGACACTGAGGAGGTTGTTTTGGGGCACCAGGCTGGTGTTCTGTCCCAGGGCACTCCTGGGGATATGTGGGGCTGACAAGTCACTCAAGAGAAGGGACACCAGTGCCTCCCTGGGCAGGCACAGCTCTTCCAGATGACTCAGTGGTGACGTGCAGGGACCAGACTGAACCTGGGGACAGAGCCCACGCTGGGTGGGTTCTCAGAGATGTCCCTGTCACACCACTGGCCTTGACAGAGGGGGAGGGACATGGCCTGGGGCACTTGCTTCCCATCACCCCCAATAAAGCCCCTTCCCCTCTCTACACTCAGGCCTGGTTCTCCCTGCAGCACAAGGAAGAGGGACAAGACACCCACCCTCACCCCAGAGAAAATCCACTGGGGCAGATCCGGAGGGATGAGCCGGAGCGCCTGTGGTTACAGGAAGGTTCTTGGGAATTTCCCTTTATGGGTGTTTGCTCCTCAAATGTTTACCCAGGCCTTTTGTTTGACCAAGTGCCTGCGCAGAGCAGTGCTCTGAGATTGGTATCAGTGCTATTGACTCTCCCACGCCAGCCTGGCAGGGATGGGACAGGGACAGGGCTGTCCCCATGAGGGGAGCCCCAGGAGGGCCTGTCCCCATCGCTCCCTGCGAGTCCTGCCAGCACACGCCTAAGCAAGGGGCACCCAGAGCGTCACTGGAGTGCCATGCCCCAGCCACTGCACTGGTCCCACACAGCCACATCCCACCAGAGCTGCCCAGGGGAAGGAGAGGGCCCCAGGGATGGCACATCCCAGCTCCACATCCCTGTCCCACCCAGGGAGCCCCTCACTCACCACTGAGCCGAGAGCAGAGAGAGCAGGAGACCCCTCCTGAGCCCAGTTCAACCAGTAAGAGCTGCCCCTCACCTCCCATTATACCCAACATGGCCCAGGTGCACCTGGGAGCTGCTTGGCTGCACCTGAGCAGTGCAAGGGCCCTGCCAAACACTGCCCCAGCTGGAGATGGCACTGCTAGGGAGGGGGCACACAGGGTGACAAGGGCACCCACATGGGCAGTGCAGGGGTACGGCCACAGTGCTGTCAATCCCAACTTCTGGAACACACAGACGGGAGCTGGGAGGTTGGAAATCTGTATTGGGTATGGAGGCGGCAGGAAGGGCTCATCTGAGGCCACATGGTCCTGTGGCCTGGCTCAGGCCACATCCACAGGTCCCCAGGTCTAGGAGTGGCCCCCTTCCACCCCAGGGTGGGCTGTTCCTCCAGGCTGGTCCCACTGGTCACCAGGATTCCACCCCAAATACCCCATGTCCATCCCTCCTCCCATGACAGCCCCTCCCTCAGCTTGTGGTGACCTGGCTATCCCGGGAGGGCCATGCCCATCAGTGGCCCCAGCCCCACACCAGCCCCTTGCAGGGGACAGCTGTGTCACCCACAGCCCCTCCAAACCCCTTGCAAGGAGGAGCCTTTCCCAACCTCCCCCTTGCTTCCCCCTCTCCTCCCACCTCCCGCTCAGGTCGGAGGAGCAGAGGGCCAGAGTGGGGACTGTCCCCTGCATGTCCTCCATGCCAGGCTGGCTGAAATTCCCCCTGCAAGAGCCCTCCTGAGCCAGGCCAGGGCCGGCGCCGGTGGCGCTCAGAGGATGTGCAGCTCGTCTGACTCGGACAGCCCATACTTGGTCTTGTTCTCGTCGAAGAGCTTGAGCAGGGCACGGATGTAGAGCTCGTGGTACCGATCCACCAGCTCCCGGCTCGGGTTCTCCACCCTGGGCACGGCCACCGGCTCCCCCACTGCCGGCAGTGACGGGTCAGCACGGTGGCAGCGCACTCGGCTCCTTGGGGACACAACCCAGGAGGTGCCTTCCAGCACCACCCATCGTGGGGTGTCCCCTTACCCCCCACCCCGGGGACACCCAGCTCCGCCACTCACCCACGGTGGTGATGGGTCTGGAGTAGGGCAGGAAGCCGCGGGACTGGCCAGAGGTGAGGCCGCGGCCGTAGAACAGGCAGGGAGCGAAGCCCATCATCTTCTGGAAGCGCCGCTGGATGCTCCTCATCCAGCTGCCCTCCTCAAAGACCACCTGGCGGAAGAGGTCGTTCTCCCCAAAGGAGAAGGAGGGGACGAGGAAGGCCCTGAGGAGGGGACACGGTGGGTGGTGACGGGGCGCTGGGGACCCCCGGGGGTGGCAGTGCTGGTGACCCAGCCGTGACCCACCCGTGCCGCAGGGCCATGCGGACGAAGCCCTTGCGGTTCTTGAGGATGAGCGTGGTGACGCCGGGCCGGCAGGACAGCGACTCGGCCGCGCCGCCGATGACGATGGCCACCGCGTTGCCGGTGCCTTTCTGGGACAGCAGGTACCCGATGGCGCGGCGGGTCACCGGGCACAGCCCTGCGGCGGGACGGAGCAGCGGGGCTGTGGCACTGCAGTGCCCGGGCACCCGGCGGGGACCGCCGAGGGTCCCCCCGAGCGATGGCACCCGGTGGGAGCAGGGCAAGGACGGTGCAAGGGCTCCCCCTGCTGCGGGCAGGGAGCGGGCAGGGGGTGGGAAGGGCGCGGGCAGAGCGGTGAGGGCAGGGTGGGGGCAGCGAGGAGGGAGGACACAGGCAGGGTGCAGACAAGGAGCGGGCAGGGTGCGGGCAGGGTNGCAAGGTGCGGGCAGGGTGCGAGGTGAAGGTGTCGCTCACCATCCCTGCCCTGCCTGCTCCCGGGAGCGCCACCCCTCCCGTGTTTCCCTCAGAGGGATCAGCCCCGTCCCCCGGAGCCCCCTGCCCGTGGGCACCGCGGGCAGAACTGGGCAGGAGCGGGGCT
Source organism: Edolisoma coerulescens (assembly GCA_013397115.1). Lineage (NCBI taxonomy): Eukaryota > Metazoa > Chordata > Aves > Passeriformes > Campephagidae > Edolisoma > Edolisoma coerulescens. The sequence goes on from VWZW01004955.1 coordinate 4,634,843, forward strand.
CGAGGCAGCCCCACCCGAGCCGGGCAGGGCA
>VWZW01004956.1:250-51486 GCA_013397115.1 Edolisoma coerulescens
GTTTTAGCCTGTTTCCTAACGTGCCCCAGCAGTCTACTATGAGAAAAATAATTTAGACAGCTTTGCCCTATGTAACGAATGTAAAAGTTTTATATATATATATATCTAAATATATATATATAAAAGCAATTAAAAAAAACTTGTTTGAGTTCATGTCTTCCTTTTCGCAACCATTACAGAAGATTAAATTTAGCTCTAATATTACTTATTTTTAATGTGTTGACTTTAAAATCAGCCTAACAGATTTCTCTGTTTATGAGATTGGCTGTTTTCATGGGGAAATCGTCAACACAATGACAAACTTCAAACAAGTATATTTAAAAAAAAAAAAGGAGAAAAAAGAAAAAAAAAGAGAAATATCAATTTAACACATACCACTGACTGAGTGATATTCTGAAACCTTTGTTACTTCATTTATTGCATATACGTTGTTAATTTCTCGTGAAGAATTCAGTTGTGATTTCACATTGCATTTCATATGTTAGCACCATCCATTGGAATTTAGATTGGAAAAGAGATATATTGCAAACACCTGCAGTGTAAAGGGAGGCACTAGCACTCCTCTGGATAGTTTGTAACCTCATGGCATGTCAACCCTTCTGTTGTCTAAGAGAATTGGGTGGACTTTGATCTTCACACTGCTAAAGACTTTTCAAAGACTAAATATTGCCATTGTAAATAACTTTTTAGACCCAAGCAAAAATAGCTGCTGTGTGGTGTACCATTGCAAGGTCTTTGTTTAGGAATTTAGGTTCCGCTTTTCACTTCAAAATTTACAGTTTTAAAATTTGTTAAAGCTAAGTGCAACACAACTGTTAAATTGTAATGCAATGGCTTAAAACCTACAGTGTTACTTTTACATGCAATGTTTTATGCAAAATTGTACGCTTGATCCTGCAAACCGCTTGTACTTCACCAATACCATCACTTTTCTTCTTGCCCTCAATAGCATCTGAGAATATTCCATGCATGCTTTGAAAAAAAAAAAGACAATAAAAATAGATTTGGTCAGTAGGAAAAGGCTTTACGGTATCTTAGAAAATAATAACCATTCATTAATTGTGTCTACCTTAAAATTCCTATAATGCTGACTTTGAATCTCTGGTTTAAGTCTAGAAGTGAGGTTTTTCATTTAAAGGATTATTTGTAAACCACAGCTTGATTTAGACTTTCAGGTGCTTTCTGTGTCTTCACTGTAGTTTTGTAGTTGACTGTGGTGTTAATTTACAAAAATAAATATAATATAGCATCAAGTCTGTCTGGAAATGCACGATTTGCTCTGTGTATATTGTAATTAAATGGTTAGTATATCCTAAGGCATGTAGTGTCAAACATAGCCCATAGGTATGAGGTTTATTATTTTTTATGTCTTCAAAACAGAAAGGAAATGGTGACAGAAAGCAGGGTTAAAGCATACTGTTTTGTGAACATTTTGTTTTGTTTGCTCAAACCTTCACATTATCTTATCCACAAAAAAAAAGAAAAAAAAATTCGTAATCATTTGTGCCTGACTTGTCATATTAAATAGAGATTGAAATTAAATGTGTCATAATTTAACTCACTGAAAAATCAGCATTATGGATATGATACAAGCATATATTCTGTTCTTTAAAACCCAACTGACTCTGTTAAGGAAGTAAATGCAAAGGAGTTCTTCTCTTCCCATCAATGCTGAGTTTAACGATGCATGGAAAAATTAAACATCACAAACTACGTAATGCAGTGAATCCAGATGTACTTGAGAGCCAAGTAAATACTCTAAAGCTAACAGAGCTTGAACCCATGCTGCCTGTTATACCTTTTACTAAAGTGGTACATCAAATAAAATTTTTAAAAATCTTCCATTTTTTTTGCTGACTCACATTCACCAGTAAAGATCAATGTAATTAACCCACTAACATGCTGCTGCCATTAATTTAAGTGACCTGGAGTGGAAATGGGGAAATGATTGTTTAAAAAAGTGTCTCAAACATTATGGATACGCTGCAAGACCATTTATTTATGAGTACAATACCCCTTATATTATTTTAATGCTAACAAATTCTGTCAGTTAATTGAGATCATATACTGATCTTGAAAACTGTTTAAGGTTTACATTTAATAGGAGAAATGGGGTTAGTAGCAAAATATTTTTATATATATTTTTATTTTATTTTAAGCACTATGAAGAAATATTAATTCACATGGTCTTTCAGTGAAACCATAAATAATTTTTAATGACTTTGTAATAGAGTGGACAATATCTAGGATTTGTATGTTAATTAAAAAAAATGGTACAGGGTATAAAATTATATACGTATATATATATATGTATGTATGAATGTATATATACTTAGATTAAGAAACAAATGACTCACATTCCTGTAATATAAAGGTCCATTGCTAGTTTCAGAAGTGACCTATTTTCTCTGTACATAAGTAGGCCCATAAGTATGAAATCTCACATCTGTACAAGATGAAATGTATTAATGAAAAAGGTTGGATCTTACTGCTGCTGGGAAGACTATAGATCTGGTTCTTACAATAATTGTATGATCAGGGATGAGTTAGATTTTTTCTTTTGTCTTTGCTCAAAGCCATAAATAAACAAATATAAAAGATTATTAATAAATTGAAGAAAATATATAAAAAAATAAAACCATGATTTTTTTTTTCTTCCAATATCTCTATAACTGAGCAAGTTTTGCCTTACCATAAAAGAACTGTTTTCTTATCTCTTTTCTTTATTCTGAGCCCAGTAGTGGTATGCACTACGTATGGGGAGGTGGAGAAAAAGCTGCCTAAGTAGTTCTATGCAGTCCTGAAATAAGAAGGCTTAGAAATTCAAGGATACTACCTGATTGACACAAGCAATTCCTAAGTTATGTTTCCTCTACAGATTAGAGAAATTCGTTTCCCCACAAAACTCTCTTTTAAGCTATTACTATTTATCTGAAATACATTATGAGTACAAATATTTGAAAGTTCATCTTGTTTTTATACATTAAATATCCTGTGGGAGACTTGCGAATAGTTGTTATGTAACTTAAGGAAAGTGTATTCTATCATATTTTCACTTTATCTTACTGTGTGTGCCAATCCCAGATGGTGTACCTCTGAGCTTGTGTAAAAGATTTGAGATTTCAAGGGAGCATTGACGTGGAAGTAATGTTCATTAATGAAATTTTAGGTCATTGTAAATTAAAAAGCACAGTCCGTTCAAATCAATAGCACATAGTGTGTTTTACATTAGCTTCAGAAGGATCAATAGAATCCTAGACTGATAAACTGATTTTAAGCAAGCGTGAGTAGTTGTATTTTAAATCTGCACTGTAAAGTGTATTGTGAGTTCCTTTCACTAGTATTTCTTCTTTTTTTCACTTTGCGTTACTAAGATATAGCTCTATTCCAATGGTAGGCACAAAGTGATTTTCAAAAATACCAGCATTGCACGAGAAGAATTTTGTTAAGCAACAAAATTTGGTTGTCCTGCCTACATTTGACCACTGCACTCAGTATAGTTTGCTGTCTGATCCAGTCTTATTATTTCACACATGTTTGTGTGCAGAAGCAAACAAAACAAAGGGGGTTTTTTAAGTGTTTTTTTCATATCACTATACATGATATTGATGTGTATTTACACACCAATTTATATATTTTTAAAATCTCTCAATTTCTTATATCTCTATCTACCTCAGCCTACTTCCTACCTTACCTCGGACTGGAACCAAAGTAAATTTTATTTTAAATAGCAAAATTCCATGCTTTGATGCATGTCATTAAGAGTTAAGCTTAATATTTCTCTTTTCAAAATTTGAGTTCTCATACTGACGTCAGTATTTCTATACATGTGCATGCTTTTCTACTGTATAAGTGACATTGTTCAGTGAAGAAAAAGCATTTAATTTTAAAAATAAGATGTTAAAACTTTTAAATTTGAAATGCAACTGCTCTGGGAATACTCGGTAATTTCTGCTGTTCAAAAGTCCTCTATTTACACCAAAAAATTGCTACAATCAGGAACAGATAGTGTTTTTTACAAATTGTAGGTCTGAGCTACAAGCATTATCTGAATGCTGTAAGAATTGGGTGTGCAAATTTATTTCTTTAGTTATTTGGCCTTTCCTCTCCTTCCTTCCTTGGTTTTTTTTTTTTGTTTGTTTGTTTGTTTGTTTTTTAATAATGCCCTAGACTATGTCCTAGGACAAATACATGCTGTGAATTTTGAATTTATAGATTTTTCCCCAACAATCAGTACCCAGTGCTTGCCTACTTAGCACTGTGAATCACCTTCTTGATCATCTTAATGTCACAAAGTCTGAGATGTTCTGTGGGTGGTGCATTGAGTATGACCACTATTCATGCTTCCACACCTTTTCTTCAGAAAGCCAAATATGTGCAATCTGTTTCCTGTTTTGTCACTGCACTGTAGAGGCTTTAAGTAGAGATCTGTTTTTGAAGTTTAAAGAGTTCCTGTGTATCAGAGAACAATAACTGCAGATCTCAGTTTTTATGTGGGCAGTTAGTCATTTTGGGGTTCTAGGCCAGGCTCTTCTTGAATTGGATTTATTTTTCTCTGCAAGGTCAACATTAATGCTGGGTTTGCTGTGTTTTTTACACCAAATATGCAGTCAGTATTTTTGAGGAGAGGCCTGCAGTGTTTTATAGCATTTAATTTTTTCTAAGTGCTGTTAAGATTTACATCCAATTATATTCATTCCTCTAGTTCAGCCAAGAGGCACTGTGAGCAGTGACTGTCGCCAGGTCATTGTCCACTGCAACAGGAAATCTAGGTAAAGCGAGAAGATGGACAGCAGTAGTAGAGCTGATCTTACAAAAAACCAGAAATATTCCTAAATATGTACCAGACTGACCAATTCACATCTGAACCTTCTATGATAAAGTAGAGTATATTGCAATTGCAAACTTTGCTTTTTTTAAATCTGCTAGTCAATACCCATTTTGTCTGTAATTTTTCTTCACCCTCTGCTAAGTCATCTTGGAAACAGAAATGTGTACCAGTATTTGTAGACAGTGCATCTCAACTATATTTCAGTTTAGCTGATTCCTGCATGTTAAATATCAAAAAAGATTAAGAAATACTAAAAAAGAAACAAAAAAAAAAAGCCAAAATACAACCAAACATGATAAGGAAATGCATTGTGTGCTTTTTACCAACTGGTATTATGCTAATGCCCTCTTTCAGGAAGGACTCAAGTAATTCCACTGATTCAGTTGGACCTTTGATATTATATCACAGATAATGGTGCCCTCGGCAGAAATGGTGAATGCCATGGAAAGATCCTAGAGAATGGTTTTGACATCTCCTTTCTTTCTCCAGTAGCAAGAAGTTGTTCATCACATCTACCAGACAAATAAGATTACAGATGGTGTAGTTCAAGGCTGTTGGTTTTGTTCATGTCTGTTTTGCAAGACAAAAAGATGTGGGCATAATTCAGAGCTCCTAGTAAAAACCTTGACTGAATTAATGCACACAGAGAAATTATAGAGTATATGTTAATCTTAGCACATACCATCAGAAAACAGGCTTTTTAGACCATGAAAAAAATTCATTTGTTCACCACTGCATACATGACTTAAGGTGGTATGTGTCCCTAAACACTGTGTAATCTGTCTGTGAGTTAGATCAAAGATAACCTCTGAGCCAGAAAGTGAAAAACTGCATCTTTAGGCTTTTAATCTCCCATTTTGTTTGTACACATTTAAATGTCCCAGAATAAAAAATCCAAATGCAACAACAACAACAAAAAAAGGACATTACAAATCCATAAGGTTTTGATCCTCTATAAATAAGCATTCCAACTGGGTTTCTGTTTTCTGTGAGAGCTGCATTAATCATAATGAAAGTATCTCACATATGTCATCTCTTAGATTTGGATTTTGAGAAGATGAATACTGTATAGCTGTTATTTTCTTGCTCGGATCTATGATAGTGAAGTGTTCTGTGAGAGGAGTCATGTTTTTAACTGGTCTTCTGTCATTGTTTTAACAGCTTGCTAAGAAAAAGAAAGTTGGCATTGTTAATAAGTGGCAAAACCTGACATATCTGGGGTAAACTTCCATTGTGTAGGCAGTGTTATTACACAGACAACACTGAGCACAGAGCACCATATGTCGTGGTCCTGGTTACACTGGCTATTTCAAGTCCATGATTGTTAATGAGGTCATGTGTTGTTTATTGCTGCCCTCTGCTTGGGTCACTTTTTGCTCTCTTATCCTGTCCTTAATACTCCTGTGCAAGACAGACACACAAATATCTGGAACATACAGAAATTGTTCTGTCTTCTAGAACAGTCTTTTCATCATTTCAGCTGTGAGAGGTGAAAAAATTCATTGCATCAAGTGGAATGATTATTCTCTAGGGTTTTTTTTTCCTTTTTTTCTCATGTGTTCAGAGAAGCTTCTCAGTAGTAATGTGAAATACTGATGTCATTGCCAAAGCGCAATGAAAAGAGCAAAAGTGACAATAACAATGACTAGATGAGAGGCAAAGAGAATTGCCAGAGGCAGAAAAAAAATTATTTCCTTGAAATAAGGCATTTGTGTTGAGATTCCCTGAAGGACATGAAAGGGATAGGGGAGGAAAGATGACAACATGTCATGTCCTATTTAAGGCTGCCAAGTGGCTCTGTCACGAGGGTAGCGATAAAGCAGGAGGAGCAGGAGAAATCGATCTCTCTTGTTTCTGTCACAAATACAGGACTTCTTTTAGGTAATTTATTTTGTTTATTTTGAGAATTGAAAGTTGATAGACCCACTTTGCTGGTTGCTTCTGTTGATATCAGAGATAAGCCTACTCAAAGAAGGACATAACAAAAATGGTCAAGAACATCACAAAACTGGTGGGTATTCTGGGCATTTTATGTCACTGGTATCATGAATTGTTGTAGCACCTTTTCTACATAGGAAAATCCTGTAGTAATTCTTTTTCTTGTTACAATAGCTTTGCACTCTGTGTCTAACAATTACTTTTATAATTATTGTAACATGTGCACAAGATTTATCAACATTGCTAATTAAAATAGGCTGAAGCAAGTTTAGTATGGATCAGTCCAAATAAATGAGTTGAAAACCCCCCAAAAATACTACTGATCAGGGCTTGGTGGAGGCTGGGATGCAGCATAAGTAGCATATGAGATTTCCAACAAAGTTTTTTCCAAAGATTTATTCTAACTTAGGTCCTACACATCACCCTATCTTCCTTTTTTTTTTTTTTTTCCCCTCACATCCTATGTCATTTGTTGGGTTCTGGGAGTGACGCCAGAACATCACTGTACTGATAGTGAAAGTCAACAAATCATGACAGTACCCCAGAAAACTGTGATAAAACTGTCTTTGGCAGCCAGAGACTATAATCAGGAAAGGCTACTTGTTTGCTTCATGGTATGTCTTGCAAATATTAAAGAGAGCTATGCATTATTTTGAAATCCATCAAGAATAAAATAACCAGAATATGATTGAATTCTATCTATATATACATTAAGTTTTGACCCTATAGCTGGGGAAAAGCAAGCTCATCACAGAAAATAACAGCAGATCTAGGATAAATAAATATACTGCCCAGTGACTACACCTACCACCCTATAACAAATGAGTTTTGGGAGGAAAAGAGACGTCACTCATTTAACCGTTAACATCTAAGAACACTCATACAAACTGCATTTTGTGAAGGAGCATCTTATCTCAATAGGCCTCATGCAAATTAGTTAAAATTTTACTGGTACTAGAAGCTTGAATATACACCCTTAAAGCAAAATGATGGAAAGCTCTTCAGTAATGTATAAATATATAAATAAATTATATCGGACATAATAAAACTGAAACAGTTATCTGCATACATCTAAATCTCTTCCATGGGCTTTTATGCAGATAGCAGTACAGCCCAGAATTCTACACCTTGAATCCAAAGACTGCACATTGAATATTAAGTTGTTTACAGCCATCTGTAGTCTCTAGCCATTGCTAAGTGCCTGCAATACCATCAGTGACAGATGGGATGGTTTTTCAGCCAGCAGAAGAATCTCATACTCAAAACTATTCCTTTTAAACTTTAGGTGCAGGGAAATAATTTAGCTGAAAGTATTTCCTAATCTTAAATTGTTAACCAGTTATAAAAATATTAAATACAATACTTCAGACATTTCATTTTAAATTTTTTTTCAGCAAGTAGAACTCTCATTTAGATCGTATGTTAGGTTTATACCATATACTAAGATTAAGGTTCCATCAGTAGGGATAAGTTTTGATTATTACCTTAATTTCTTGTATTCTATGGTGACATTAGAGAACAGTGTTGGAGTACAACAAAAAAACCCTAATGCAATAGAACTGAACAGAGGGATTTCTTTAAGGGCTGGAGTAAAGAAATCTCACACTCTACAAAGCACTATGAACAAATTCTTCAGCTCTGTTCCTCAAGTCTTGTGGCAGTACCAGCTCTTCAGCTTTGGTGCATCTGTTCTGCCCAGGATTATTCATTTAGCAGTTAATTCACTAGCCTTTTTTCTAGTCTTCCCTGGTGCAGCTTGAATTTTTACTCTTTTTTTCAGGCCAAACACAGGCCATTTACTGCAATTCCCTGTCTTTTAGGCAGTTCAAATGATGCGTACAACCATTTGCATGGGTTGTGGGATGGGTGCACAGTCCAGCTGACAGAAAGTAATGAGCAGCATCCTTCTGGGATCACTGTTCAGACCAATATGGTTTCATGTCTTTATAACTCTGATGGTGGGACAAAGTGCACTCTCTGCAAGTTGACAGGGCACAGGGAGGGGAAGCAATTAATGTGACAGAGGACAAGGCTGTTCAGTGGGCGCTCAACAGACTGGAGAAATGGGCTGATATCTCATGAAGGTCAACAAAGAAAGAGCAAAGTCTTGCAATTGGTATGGAATAACCCTATTCAACATTACAGTCTGAGGGATGGCTGTGTAGAAAACAATTTTGTAGAAGATGGGGGACACGAGGGCCCTGTGCATGACAAGATGAGCTTGAGCTGAGGTTGTGCTCTGGCAGCAAAGGCAGCACCTGACATGCTCAGCTGTATTAGCAAGGCAGCAGCCAGCAGGCTGAGGGAAGTGATCTTTTCGCTCAGTGCAGCACTTGTGGGACTAAATCAGAAGTCTTGTGATCAGTTTGGGGTTCTCCAATGTGGGAAAGCCACTGAACAACAGAGCAAGTGCAGCAAAGGATACACAAGGTATCCAGGGGGATGGACAAGGAGAGGTTGAACAAGCTGAGCTTGTTTAGACTAAAGATGAAGGGGGTGGGCCTTGGGGAGGCCTCATTCCTGTGTGTGAATACCTGATCAGAGGATATAGATGTGGTGGAGCCAGACTCTTCTTGCTGATGCAAGCAGTAGGTTGAGAGGTAATGAATGTAAGTTGGAACATATGAAGTTCATATGTTTTTTGCTGATAGGGCACACAAATACTGGAAAACAAGCTGAGGGAGGCTGTTGCATCACCATCCTTGGAGGAGTACAAGACTAAGCTGAGCACTGCCCCAAGGAACCTGATCTAATTAGACCTGTTTTGAGCAGGGTGTTGTACTGGATGGACCCCAGAGATCACTTCCAACTTAAATTTTTCTCTGATACTGTGATTGTAATGTCACCATCTGTGCCCACCAGTCCTGCCCTCTCAGCACCAACCAGTATGTCTGAACAAGCTTGCATCCAATGCCCTTATGTCATGAAGTCAAAGCCACTGCTGCTTTGTTGTTAATATGGAGACCTTTTCTGGCTTGGACTTTGTAGAGCAGCCCTTGTACAAGATGCTTTAGGAGAAGTGGAGTTCTCTGGAATCACTCCATGAGTTAAAAGCAGGAGAGAAAGACAAGAACAGAGGGGAGTGGGGGAAAAGCAGTGAAATGTCTCAGGTAATACAGTGTCCTTCCTGCTGGAAAATTCTTAAGTAAAACTGCCAATTATTTTCTCAGGCAGTGTTATTTCTGCATGCGCTCAGGCCTCTTCTGTTCACTCAGCTGACAAGTATCTTTACTATCTCTCACACTTAACACTATGGTGCCAGCAGGCTGGGCTGCATTCCCTTCTGTCTCCTGCTATAAACCAGAACAAAAACTGTCAGCAGACTTGTAGTTATACAGCCAAAACTCAGTCTTCATTTGTGGCAGCAGTGCAGCAGGTGATACTAAACCTGATAGAAACATCTTGCTTATGCTTCTGTGTGCATTATGGCCCAGTGTACTCATGTGTAGTACAGAAACCAGGGTATATTTGTTTTGTATTATTGTCTCTGCACGCAAGCTGAACATAGCCTTGCATGTTCACTCTGTACTGAAGGAAACAAAATATTTTATTCAACTACAAATCAAACTGATTTTGTGTGTGCACAGTGATGGACCTATAATACTGAAAAAATTAGAAGTAAGAAGGAGGACTAGTACTTGTAAATGCTGGTGTGTGAGGAGATAGCCATTTGTGTGCTTCTTCCAGACGTGCCTAGATTGTGTGACAGCCATTGCTGTCATTCAAGAAGTGGTTTCAATTAGGCTTCAAAAAGATAGTTATCAGCTTTTTTTCATTTTTAAGGTTAAAGGGTGCTTTCTGGTTGAAATCTGAGTAGTAGAGGGGCCTCTCTGGCTTTGTTGGCTGAGTGATATTGTAAAGGCTTCTACAAACCAAAGCTGCCTTAAGTTACTGAGGTTGTTTTTATTATTTCAGATAACAGACTCAAGGCATTTTGAAACATTTCCTTCCAGCTGTCAGACCTTGCATCCAGAAGCAAGCTAAGAAGAGCCCCAGAGAGGAGCTGTTCAATGCAGTTGAAGACTGCTCTTAATAGTATCTTATTTAATTTGGATTTTAAATGTTAGCATGAAGCAGTGGTATACTGCATATTGCTGCAAGCTAATTATTATTATTTATCTCAAAGTTGGTGGTAGGCTCTCTGTGTATGTCAAATGAAGTTCTAGTCATTTTCAGGTACGTGCCGCAAAATTCAAGCCTTTGTGCTCAGTTAGTTACTGAGCAGATAACCATGGTAACCATATTATCATTTTAACTCTGCTCATCAGTTAATCTAAGTAGCCAAGTGAGGTGCTCCACTACCATTCAGAGTCAGCTCTGAATCATTGTGCTATAAGTAAAGGTTTCTGCAAGTAGTCAGTGTTACAAGAAACTTCTACTTCCCTTTTAGCTTGCCTACCAGATTCAGAAATATGTATTCAAATGGATCATCTTCCTGAGGATGATGCATAAGCCAAAAGGAACACAGTAGAATATTCTTATCCCAAGGGAAGCCTTCTGGCCATGTTTCTGGAAGAGAAAAAAACAAGTTGTGCTTTGAACAAATGTGATTTACAGCCTTTGAGACACATAAGATGCATAGCCTTAAACAGCTGAGTTTTTACGGTCACTTTTGCAAGAGTGATGTTTGTTACATCTTGGGTTGTGTGGAACCTGTATTTGTCATACAGCATAAAAAATTGCAAAGTGCTGCATTACACTCTGTGGCCCCACATAGACAGTCCTTATTTTGTAGAATACACAGTGGTCAGCTTCCTTTATTCCTTGCAATGAAAAATTTAAGGAAGTCTCAAAGTTCAAATAGCAATATCTGCATCTGCCACTGCTACTCTCTTATTTAAAATTTCTTTTTCCATGAGTCCTTGGCTTCTCATCCTTGAATTCATTTCTGTCTCCATTATAAAAATGTCTTCTTTTATTAATTTTAATTACTTTTTTTTTTGTAAATCTGTGCTTTTTGTTATCAAATTCTCTTAACAGTTAATGGTGATTTACTTTACTTGATTCTAGCCTTACATCTAAAAGATGTAAAGATAATTTGCAAGCCCTTCTAATTAATTAAAGTGTAAAGTCAATCTGGCAATTTTGTTTATTGCCATAAGGTTTACTGATGCTACTTAGCCTTAAATACGTTGCCAAATGACTGATGCTGAAACAGAAACATCTTAATAGCTCTGCTGGCCCATGTGCAGATGAGTAGTGTCTATACCCAAATTCCAGAAGAAAATCCAATTGTGTTAACTGATGATACACAGGAAGCAATTTTTCCTGTGACGTGAGAGCTGTCTTGCAACCTTTGCTTCTCTAGTTTCTATCATGTGCAATGGGATGAAAGAAAATCCTATGGAACAAACTGAAGTAGGGGCTGAGACTGTTGACTGAAATGTAAATGTTTTTTTCCCAGAAGAGTGCTCTAAATGGGAAAGGTACAGACTCAATCTATACAGTCTGCAAAATGCTCATCCAATGAATGAATGACATGAGCAATTCTGCTAACAGTAGTTTTGCTGATCAATGTTTTTGTCCAAGAGGGATCCTGCAGCTCAGGGACTCTGTGTATCTTCATTGCAGCTGTGTCAGCAGAACACTGGAGTGCAAGCTCAAGAAACAAGTGTTATAGGCAACTTTAGTGACTTCATTAGAATTCACAGAGCCAACCATTTGAACAAACTTTTCCTGATCTAATCTGTGATCTGAAGATATGCTTAGTCTGTTTCCAAAACAAGTCAAGCTTTATTTTTCTTGGGCCTGGAAATCTTTGTTTTAAGAATCACATACTGCTTTGTAAAGAAAGGAAAATAATTACATAAACCCATCTTACAGTGTTTGTGATAGTAGTTGTGTTCATTCTAGGTGAAAGAGAAGTCAAGCCACGTTAATTACGTATCAGGCACAGTTCATATCGGTGACAGAATAGTTCTGTGTTGAAAAGGCAGCATCTGCAAAGACCTGTTAGTTAGACCTTCAGTGGAAACTGAGAAGTTGGGTGTGATTAGCTCAGAAGAGATTGCTGTCCTTTCTCATAATTGCACTCTCTGTGAATTACAGATGGATTATATCTTCAAAGTTTTTTGTGGCTTCATTAAAGTCTTGTTAGAGGAGCAAGTATGGGCATGGGTTTTAGTGATAGGACAGACAGCATTTATATTTGGGGTTTCTGAAACTGAAAAGACCTGAGATTTAATGAGATACTTAAACTTATTTTCAGTTCTCAGTAATTTTTTTTCTCCTCAAAATAGTAACATAAGAGCAAGGTTGATTAAGATCTCTGTATGAATAGAACACATATCTTCTGATATAATTTCCAATTTGCCTTACCCAAGAAAACTTGAGGAAGTGGCACGAATTTTCTTTTATTCATATCAGAGCCACTCCTTTTACACAGCACATGTAACTGCTTTAGGGAGTTTACAATAGTTCTAAAACCATGCACTGTGATTTCCGCGAAACATTTCCTTATGTTGAGAAAATATTTTACTAGTTAATTATCCTAAAATTAATCAGGATTCTTTTCAGTGATGTAGAATCAGCTTTCTTGAAATGTGTTTTTCTTAAAATGTGTGGTAAAGTATAGAGCATATGTTACACAGACAGAAATTAAAAAGTGCTGTTGAGATACTTAAATTTTTTTAAACACTACGAAGGAGTGGAAACTCATCTTCCTTACCCATCAGATTTATTTTCTCCTGAATCTCTTTACTGCTTAATGAATTTTATCCTTAACTCATCCTATTGAAAGAACATTGTACAATATCACATATCTGATGATTAAAAAAATCAACTCCATCTAACATTCATACAATTTTTCTTCCTATATAGTTTGTATTTTGCTAACATCCTCTTTTATCTTACAGGTAACAATTTTCCTGGCTAGTCAACATATTTTCCTGGCTAGTCAACGTAACAAAGATATTAGCAATTTCTGAACAGTTGATAGAATAACCCAGGAAACAAGGAAGTGCCATTATCCTGAATTTACAGAAAAGGAACAGAGAAACAGAACTAGAAATCATTGCCAGAATCAAGAGTCAAACAAGCTTTGCTTTTAAGAGGGCCCAAATTTCACTCTGCCTCAGACAGTACATGTGGCTTATAATGTCAGTCTCTCTAACCAATATCACACATGTTCTCTAGACTCAGGCTGTTCTTCAAAAGAGAGTACGTCCAAGTCATGTAAGTCCTGAATATTGTTCTGTCTGTTGAAGTAGTGTAACAGCTTTGTAAGCCGCTTGAAGTCACCAGGCTCCGATATAACACACTACAAAGAAAAATAACTCGCTGCATGTGCAAATAGTTTCCAGTGCCTGTTATAACATGTCTGCTTAAATGCAGAAAGAACTGTCTTCATGGATGTGGCTGTACACACCTATTAAACTGAGGTTCAGGTAACTGGACAGGTTATGTAAGAAAACTCAGAGTTTTATATCAGTTGGGTACAACTCGTGCCCTGTATTTCATGGTGCGTGAATTCACAGATACAGGTAGCCAGGGAGATCACCAAACCACAGCCAGAATGCAGAGTAGATTTATATCATCCCCTTGCTAACAACACCAGGCAGCAGAAACACGCGTGGACACAGGCTCTGGTAGGCTCAGCTCATCCTGATGAGTGGAGACACATGGGGCACAGGCTCCATCAGGCTCAGGTCATCGTAGTGGGCAAAGATACACAGGGACCTGGGCTCTGTCAGGCTCAGGTCATCCTAGTGGGCAGACACACAGAGTGGTACAGGCTCTGTCAGGCTCAGTTCATCCTCCAGACAGTGAGGGGGCCCCACTGCCTGCCCCCATATAAGGAGGGGCTTTGCCATGCGCGCTTTATTGTAAGGCTGTGTGCTTTCATCTTCTCTCCCCCAGCAGGAGGCTCAAGGATGTCTGGGAGAGTGTCTCTACACAGGAATTCTCCTCCTCAGAACAGGCAGAGGATGAATGCTGGGCATAGTAAGTGGAGTTTTCCCACAGTTATATTCCTAGCATTCCCAGCTGCAAGGTGACTTTGAGTGAAATTATTCACTCCTCGCCAAATCTTCTGGTTTTAACACTTTCCTCCCAACACATGGTGTAATGCTCAGTGGAACGAATATCTTTTAATATGCGGGCCTGCTTGAAACAGTGAAACAAGCCTCCTCAGGCACATTCAAAATTTAGACACTGGACTCCAGTAAAAATCAGCTCAAAGACAAAAGAAGTAGAGAACTAGGAGATAGTATTTTCTTTTCTTTGACATTAGCTTAGCTGCTTGAAGACCAAGATCCATTTTCGGAGATTCCTTGTTAACCAGATAATTTATCAACCTTTAAATTAAGATCTCACGACATGAAAGGAAAGCACATGAGCAAGGCACAGAGAAAAGTCTCCTTGCCTTTCAGCTGCTTGTGCCACTCACACCAGTGCTCTGTTGTGTCACTTGTCTGCCGTGTGCCTCTGCCATGGTGTTAGGCTACCTGCTGAGAGTGCAGACGAAAGACTCCCTGATAGGTTTAAACCAGTAAGTCAAAAAAATCAGCAGCATGCAGGCATATGTTGCTTCACTTCCATGTCTTGGTTTTACAGTACCTTTTTTAGGTCATACTGCTAGACTTTTTGGTAAAGAGTAAGGTAAAAAAGGATAGTCCAACAAGAGAGTAAGTAGTTGCTCAGAAAGTGGTCAAGTAATTACTTAAAAACCCTCCAATAACCAATAAACTTTTATTCTGAGTCAAAACCTTTTCCTATCGTGAATCTTCCTACAGAGTTAGTGTCAACTGAATATGCCTTGATTTTATATCTAAATGGATCCCTTTTTGATTCGAACAATCTAAGAGAATGTGAAGCACATAGTTAATGGAAGTTCTTATTAAATTTTTATGCAAACAGCAATGCCCAGTGGTGTTTGTTATAGTCATTATGGTACAGTGATACCAATCCTCACTAATTTACTGTGACTCTTCTGCTATTTCATAGTTTTAATAGCAGCCCTATATCTAGAATAATGAACATATCAGCATGTCAGCTTCACTAAAAGAAAAAGTAAATCTAGCCAAGCTGAAAATATGTTCAGGATGTAAGGTAAACAAGAAAAGGAGCAGAGTTTCACTATTACTTAGCTCCAATGCATGATTTTTGAAAGCTTAAGTTTGTCACTGTCAGTCTTCTTTGAATGCACTAAAAGGAAAGCCTGACAGACTGACACCCACTCATTCCCTGGTGGCACTGCAACCAATGCAAGCATGGGTGGAGGGACAAAAAGCATTTTGTTTTTCACTTTGCCATCTCATTTCTTCACTGGCGGCAGCAGCCTGTCCCTAACACAGTGCGTCCTAAGAATTGTTGTTTCAGTGGGCATTTTGCAGTACTCCAGAGTGCTAATGCTATTTGATTAATTACATTCTGGTCATGAGGTACAAAAGGTAGGTCAAATTTTTATGCTCTCTTGGGCTCATTTTATTAAATGTGAATTGTTACAGTGAGAGAAAATTCAATATTATTGATGGATGACACAAAACTCCTTAATTGCTCACTATAACAAATCTGCAGCTGATAAGGAGGTAAGTATCCCATTTTAAATTGAAATAATTTTAACAGTCTAAGGAAACATTTGTGAAAAATAAAAATGGCTTCTAAAGATATTCAGTACATTAATTTGATTTGTATTTGCTTTTCAATGAGGTAAATTTGATCTTTATTACCACTGGGGATTTTAATAGAAACCTAGTTTTCAGAGCTGTTATACACACATTCGTATACATTATGAAACAATTAGAGTTTGGAAGCATGACTTATTATTTTCACATTCTTCCCCTCATTCTTTTAAGAAAAAAATCAATGACTTACAAGGCAATATTAAATACTTATTGATGGCTGTGTTCTCAGCTTGTCATGCAAGGTAGGCCAGGCCTCTGAATGCTGTGCTTTGTTGTAATATATGGGTCTCATCAGGTGTTTACTGAACTGACACAGCTACCTCTCCACTAATTCAGAGAATTCTAAACTGAGTCTAAAAAAGCCAGATGTGTTTCTTTACAATACAGAAAGAACAAGAACTTACATGACCTGTGTTTTATGAGCTTTGAGGAAAGACTAAAATTATGCATTTGGACGTACACACACACACGTGTGCACATATATAGTTGTATATATTTATATATATGTAGCTGCCACTTGTTAATCTCCCTACACTCTTATCCTGCTTCCCCTCAGAAACTACTTTCTTGTTCCTAGAGACAAATGAGGTAAAGGTGTTAAGGGAAAAGAGATTTGTTCCCTCACACGTTTCAGACAAATTTCGTTACTGCATTGTTTTGGAGATAGAGCAAATTGTGTTTCTGCTGTCTGTGTTTTACGCTGTGCCTACATTAGTATTTTTTTTCAGACCAGTTGTGGTTTTCAAACCATTTCCCTGATCATTCCCCAGGTTGGTTCTGGTTGCAGAAGGGCTCAGTTACCTTTGCAGCCTTTGAGTTTGCGACCTTTTGGCCTCAGCACCAGCTGTTTCAACCTATTGATTTGTTGATAGCATAGCAAATTGCCTGTTGGTTGGCCCTCCAAAGGGTTGTGTGGGGAAAGGATTGGGTGGCCTCTTTTGCCTTCTGTGTCTTTTGTCGCAGAGTGTATTACATTTGGGCATACTGGGATGAGTACTCCTGTTCTTCGGTGTTGGAAGTTAAATAGTTCAATGAATGTTTAGGAAGCAATCTAAAAGTACAAAGGTTTGCAAGAGTAAGTCACAGTCACAGAACATCAGACCACAGAAATCAAAACTTACATTGAAAGATTGTTTTTTGTCACAACCAGCTGCATCAATGAATGTGTATAAAGATGAATTATATAGTGGAAGACCTCATCAAAGGCTAGATTTTTGCCACTTTCCCTTATTAATTTCATACTTTGCTCATCCTTGAACATGAGCCACCTCCTTGCTCCAATGCAGGGACAAATCCCATTTAACATCTTCACTAATGACCTGGGTGATGAGCCAGTTTTCAGCAAGTTTTCAGATGATACAAAGTTGGAAAGAGTACCTGATAACCAATTGTTTCTGCCACCAGTTGTTTCTGCTGCTATTCAAAATATGGGTCAACAGGAAACCCGTTGAGTTAAGCAAGAGCAAATGAAAAATCCTGCACCTTGGGACGAGTAACCTCTGGCATCAGTAAATGCTGACTTAGAAAGCAGTTTTGCAGAGAAGAATCAGGGTGTGCTGGTAAATGATGAGATGGCCATTAGCCAGGAATAGGCCTTTGTGTCAAAGAAGGCTAAAAACATCCTGTGCTGCATTAGAACTGCTGGCAGCAGGTTGTGCAAGGTATACAACCCCCCTCCTCAACACTGGTAAGACTCAGCCAGAGTTACTTCCCAGTACAATAAAAGTGTGGACATACTAGATAGAGTCTAACAATGGGTCACTAATATGACTGAAGTTTGGCTTAAAGCATTCAGGGATACCAGGAGATGCTGAGAGAGCTGAGAGGGTTTATCCTGGAGAAGGGAAAGCTCAGGGGAAATCTTATCAATCTGTAACTGCCTAATGATGGAAGGAAATAAAGAAGATGAAGTCACACCCTTCTCAGTGGTACCCAGAGACTAGATAAGAAGAAATAAGCCCAAATTGCATTTCCACTTGGAATTATGAGGGATGTTTTTATTTCTGTGATGGTGATCAAACACTGGATCAGATTGCCCAGTGAAGAGTGTTGACTTTGCAGCTGTCAGGATATTGAAAACATTACTGGACATGGCTTTGAGCAATCTGCCGTAGGTGACCCTGCTCTGAGCAAAGGGGGTGGAAAAGCTCCTCTCCAGAGGTGCCATCCACTCTCAATTATTCTGTGAGTCTGTAATTTTGGTGTGGAAAAGGTACTTCAGGCCTTTTATGCTTTTATCCTTTTATGCTCACCTGGGCTAATACTTTAATAAGTACTTAATCAGGAGCAGACATAGTAGATCTGTCTTCCCTCTCAGATGCTGCTCTGGTATTGCAACTATGAAAGAAAATACATCTCTGCCTGTACCTAACTTACAATAAATTGAAATTTTTCATCAACTTTTAATTTCAAAATGTCCAGGTAGCAGCCATTTTCTGACTCAGAGCATCCCTTTTGAGTTACATGCTGTGAAACCTTTTTACCTCTGGATTACTTCTCTGTGTGTTTACATTCTCCCTGTGATCTCTTGAGACTTACAAATGCTTTTCTGCTCATCCATTTCTGAGGCGCTGAAGGGGAGTGCTGTGAGAGCCGCCTTCAGTTTGAGCAGATGACAAGGTGGAGGCAGACATGAGAGATGCTGCTCCTGCAGAGACAGAGTAGGCTGTGGCCATTTGAAAAACAGCTGGTCACATTGCAAGGAACTGCCTTAATACTGGAGCACAGGCTGCTGCAGCATTCAAACCCTTATGAGACCTTTCTCTAAAGCATGATAGATTTTTCTTGATGGATTTTAAAAGGACTGTATAGTAAATAAGTTATAGGATTACACTGACAAGCTGAGAGCCTGCAAAGTGCCCTACTGTTCCTTGAAAGACAGACCAGCACCTCAGGGAGCCAGGTCCTGTCACTGGTCACCAGAAAGAAGAGATCAGTGCCTGGCCCTCCACTCCTGCCATGAGGAAGCTGACGACTGCAATGAGGTCTCCCCTCAGTCTTCTCTTTTCCAGGCTGAACAGACCAAGTAACCTCATCTGCTCACACAGCTTCCCCTGCAGACCCTTCACCATCCTCATGGCCCTCATTTGGATACTGTCTAATAGCTTAATGTGTTTTTAATGTTGTGGCACCTAACTGGGTTGAGAACTGACTGGCAGAGCTCAGAGGGTTGTGATCAGCAGTGCAGAGTGCAGCTGGAGGCCTGTAGTCAGCAGTGCTCCCCAGGGGTCAGTAATGTCTCCAGTCCAGTCCAGTTTATCGATCAGTGACCTGGATGAAGGGACAAATTTGCTGATGACACAGGAAGAGGAGTGGTTGATACACCCGAAGGCTGTGTGAGACTGGGACAGGCTGGAGAGTTGAGTGGAGCGGAACCTAATGAAGTTCAACACAGGCAAATGCAGGGTCCTGCACTTGGGGAAGGNATTTGGATACTGTCTAATAGCTTAATGTGTTTTTAATGTTGTGGCACCTAACTGGGTTGAGAACTGACTGGCAGAGCTCAGAGGGTTGTGATCAGCAGTGCAGAGTGCAGCTGGAGGCCTGTAGTCAGCAGTGCTCCCCAGGGGTCAGTAATGTCTCCAGTCCAGTCCAGTTTATCGATCAGTGACCTGGATGAAGGGACAAATTTGCTGATGACACAGGAAGAGGAGTGGTTGATACACCCGAAGGCTGTGTGAGACTGGGACAGGCTGGAGAGTTGAGTGGAGCGGAACCTAATGAAGTTCAACACAGGCAAATGCAGGGTCCTGCACTTGGGGAAGGACAACCCCATGCACTGGTGCAGGCTGAGGCCTGACCTGATGGAAAGCAGCTCTGCAGAAAAGAACCTGTGGGTCCTGGTGTGTCCTTGTGGCTAAAAAGACCAATGGTATCCTGGAATGCATTACAAAGAGTGTGACCAGCCAGTAAAGGCAAGTGATCCTGCCCCCTCTATTTTACCCTGGTGAGGTCATGTCTGGAGTAGTGTGTCCAGCCCTAGTTCAACAAAGGCAAGAAACTACTGGAGAGGATCCAGTAAATGGCTAGGAAGATGATTAGAGGACTGCCACATCTCTTGTATGAGGAAGACGGCTCCTTCAAACCCCTTCCCTTTGACCAGGAGTGACGAGCTCACTCCCAGGGCTCTGTAATCCTTCTTGATTCTCTTCAGACTGCTCCTGGCTGTATCACTGCCACCCATGTGAAACAACAGCACTGAGTAATAAATGGTCTATACAACGCTTAGTCTCTTGGTGACATCCCTGACATGATCTCCCAATAAACAGCACACCTCTCTACAGAGTTCATCAGGTCAGCACATGGGTGCCTCTGCTCCTCCCAGAAGAGAGTCCCCCACTACTATCACCCGTCACCTTTTCCAAGCTGTGCTGGGTGTTACATGGGCAGATCAGGCTGCTTTACTGGTGGTTATACAGCAAGCAGACCAGAATGCCTTACCCGGCCCCAGCATCTCTCCTGATGTGATGGGTCTTCAGTCTGCAGAGCAGTGAGGTGGTTCTGCAAGGGTACCTCATGCAGTGGGCGAAGTCCGTTCCTCCTGCAGGTCCTTGCATTGAAAGCTTCCGTTCTTCTGCATTACTGGCCCCTTCCCTTCTCTGTGTGCTGATGGGGGAGTTTTGGGCTGTCTGGCTGTGGACTGTGCGAACACTGCAGACTGCATTCAAAGCCAGCTATCTAATTCCATCTCGGCCTCCCTGGTGTTACACCAGTGTTGCTTCCAGAGGCCATTATATGCTCCCCTCACTAACATTTGGAGACCCTGAATGACTATGCTTGGCAGAGGGCTTCTGAAATTAATTTACATTAATTTCGGACACTTTTAGGTTTAAAATGGTTGATGCATGATTTTTTCCTCAGAAATACCTACATTTTGGGAAATGTTCTGTGTCAAGACCACACTGTTTCTCTCAAGTCTGTTATCTTGCCTCAGGCAGTGCCATACCCTTCATTTTGCTAGCAGGATTCAGCTCTCAGGTGGAAGCTGTCCCTGAGGGCAGTTTTGAAAAGCAGAACACCTTCCCCACAAGTTCAGTGGACGGAAATCTGTGGTAAAGGCATCAGTAAGCCCTGTATTGACTTCATAGACACAAATGAGCCCATTTATGGACCAAGTCTGTGCTTGGGCTCTGTCATACATAGCAGTGCAAGCTCATGGTGTAGGACCAGCAACACTGCTGCAGCACGGACATGGCTACAAGCCACTGTAGTGGGGTCAGGGCCAAAACTTGCAGTGTCAGCAACTCCCTGCTAATTTAATCTCACCCCTTGGTGAAGTCAAAGGTGTGTCCTCTGTGAAAAATGGGGCACAATGTGTCCCCATAGTGCAGGAGTGTGCTAATAGGCATCACTGAGGCAGAGCCGTTTCACATCTAGTGTCCACTAATGACAACACGTTTGTGTGCCTATTTTCCATGTTGGTGCTTGCACTGCACAGGCACACAGCCTCGAGTGTCCTGCTTGTTTCTATCACCTGCTCCACTTCTGTATGTTCATGTGGGCATTCTGTATCGTTTTAACCAAAGAAGCACTTTCTAATATTTTAGTTACATACTGTTTTGCCTGACAACACTCTCTGCCAAGTTCAACCAGGTCTTTGCCATCAACATGCCTCAGTAGCTTTGGAAGTCCCAGGAATGCATATAAAAAGGAATTGGGGGCAGGCATTTCAGTGTCTCTGTTTCTGTAATTCATATCCAAATGCATATATGGTGCTGCTGTAATGGAATTAATATTGATTCAGATTTAATCTTTGTTTATGACTGTCCTATTAATAAGTAGTTTGGGAACTGTAAACCTGCTGCATACTTAGCAGCATTTCCTAAAAAGCTCAGCATGTTGAACTCTGAATTACTGAAGAAAAATGAAGTCAAAAAAGTTTTTTTAAAAAATAAGAAAAAAAAGACAAAAGGTCTTTCTTGGGTGGTGAATTAAATTTCTTTGAAAATCTAGCCAGGAATGCTCTTAAAATCTGATTCTTACTGTAAAGAGGGTTGTGGGATCTTATTCTACTCTGGTGAATTTATGTATTTAAGTTAGAACAGTAAAGGATATATGTCTACACTGCGAACTTAAGTAAGACTTCTGTGACTGACACATACTAGTGGTATAACATATTACACATGTTCCCAGTTTTTGCAATAGAAGTTCATTTTTCACTGCAGGAACTATATCTGCTTGATATCACTGGCTTTTGTCATCAATGTGCTCTATGAGAAAAGGAATATAAATATTGATTTAATGGAGGAAAGTTGATTATAGGTCAAGAAATTATTCTGAATGCTGGCAATAGGTAGACCTTTGGAATCCACTTAGAAGTTTTCTGGGCAAACACGAATTGTTAATGAATATTGTAAAATAAAATGTGGCTGCTTTAAAATTGTTGAAATCATAAATAAACCAACAAAATAGAATGGCCTTCTTTAATAGTGAGATTGCAAAACTATAGCAGACAACAGACAAGGGACTGCTTTCAGGACACTGCTGGAGGGAAGCAGTGGGAAGGTGGTGAGTTACCAGCATTCCTGGTGGCTGAGATGCTGCTTCCCTTGAGCTTGGTCCATAGTCAAAGGGAAGTTTCCACTGAATTCAATAGACTGCACATCAGGTCCCCTTTTAACAAGCTATTGGGTTTTTTGATTCACCATATGTCTCTTAATAACCAAATCACTACTAATAAAGCTCAGAAATTATATTAGGAATTCAACCGTGAAATTAGACGCAACCAGCTAAGTCAGAAGTAGAACAACAAATAACAAAATATTGGTAAATGTAAATCTTGGAGAATCTTGTAATACCTTTATACACTGCCAAGAGCACAGGATCTTAATTTCTTTTTATTAAAGGCCTCTTGTGGTAAACAATTAAACAGCACCAGCAATTCCTTTACTCAGCTGTCATTCTGATGATGAGAATGCTTGGGCAACGGATATCTAATTTCAGTGCCATCCAACTGTAAATAAATTGTGAAGCTTTTGTGCATGTGTGGCAATATATAGTCATCTCTATGTAGGCACATATGCAGATTGTGTGAGCCTTGCCCCGAATGTAATAAGGTTTCAGCCAGACAAAGAAGAGTGTGGGGAAAAAAATAGTTTGTGAAAAATTTGAAATTATTTTTCTAGGTTTCTTTTTTGGGCAGTAATAATA
The DNA here is from genome assembly GCA_013397115.1 of Edolisoma coerulescens. Lineage (NCBI taxonomy): Eukaryota > Metazoa > Chordata > Aves > Passeriformes > Campephagidae > Edolisoma > Edolisoma coerulescens. The sequence goes on from VWZW01004956.1 coordinate 23,792, forward strand.
CTTAAAGTTCTGAGTGTCAGAGTGAGAATAAAAAAACTGATTCCCAGCATCAAGGCAGGGTTTTTTTGCCTTTCCCCACACCCATTTCACTCACACTTCCTTGAACAAGGAAGACAGATTGAAAAGCTTTGTCACATACAGATGCAAAACCACAGGTACAAGTAAAAATTTTCTGTATTAATTTCAAATGTTCATTCAAAGTTGCCTATTAATTTTGCATGAGGATTTGTTGAAGCTTCCATTGCCTTTGTTCCTTACTCAGTCATTAACATTCCATATGTCAGTTAAAATTACAGGGTTTGAAACAAATGTTTGATTTCTATCACATGTGATTGTTATACAGCTACAACTTTGTAGGCATTTCTGATCTCCAAGTAGTTGCCCACTTAAGAGATTCTGGTTGGTTAGGAATGACCTTCCCCCTGAAGTCTAGAAGTTAAATTTAAAATCCCAAATAAATAAAAGTCTAGACAATGAAAGGTTACTTACAGGAGTTGAGGCGGTCACATTTAGACTCTGTGTTCCTATTAGAAATACTTCAAGCACATTTTTTTGGTATGTGTTATCCTTATACACACTTGGAAACCATGCCTTGGATAGGCTGAGAAAATGCGATATTCATTGGCATTCATTTCATTAGCAATGTAAATCACTTTAAATGGCATATTTTGGCAGTGTCTCTTGAAAAATGCTGCTCATTAGCTGAGAAAGAAGCAAGCACTCTAGGACACACTGCACACTATCAAATGTTTAGGCTGTCCTTCACAGTATTCACCTTGATGGGGCTCCCTGGTACAACACATGTGCCCACAAAAAGGCATGTGACTAAGCAGGGGAAGGCCTGACTCAGAAATAAAATTTCAAGGAGAAATGAGAGCCAAGAAAGCCAAAGCTGTCCTTGGAGGAAGTGATGCTGAGCCACATACCTCTTTCTAGGTCAGAGAGAAGCATTTTCCTCCATTGGGAATTCAGAGCTGAAAACCTCATCTGGTGCCTAAACAAAGCCAGGCCTTCATTTCTGGCTGGGAGCTAGGGATTTTTGCCAGATAAATGAATAAATAATCATCTGGGATTTAAAGGACTGAAACTCAAATACCCACTTTAACTGGGCAGTGATGTGACACAGATGTCCTGAGCACCTCTGCCACCAGGATGTTGCATAGGGAGATTTTTCTTAACACTTCCAGGTAAAAATGCTCCAGTGTGTTTTTCTCACAGCCTGCTGGATGAGACATTTTCCAAGTAGGTGGAATTGAGTACAGCCTGGATTAAAATTTCAGTGCAAAGGAAGCATAGAATCTTCACATGTCCCAAGTGTGCAACCACACTGCAGATCTTCCACGGCTTTAGACTGAGTTAGATACACAGCCCAGCTGTTTAGTCACAGTTCATATTAGATATGGGTTTTCCCACCACCAGGAATTCCTTTGTTCAAAATGTGGGTGAAGGATAAGAGTCTACTAGGTACCTGTTTAACCTGATGGGCTCATGGTTTAATAGCAGGGCTGCTGGAAATACCATCCAATTCTGCGTAGGACCTGCACACCTCCTATAATCCCCTAGGGCACCTAACTGCATCTTCTTCAGTCACAGCTCAGAAGTCGAAATTAATGTTAACACATTCTTTTTCTTCTGCTTAAATCATTGCCAGTTGATTACCTCATATCCCTGTGCTTTTTTTCTATGGTCTCTGATCAACCGTTGCAATCTATGTGTGCTGCAGCATCTCTTAGTGGATGCCAGACTCTTCCGCACTGAGATTGTTTTTTAGTTTTCCATTTTGTATGTCCCATTTTCTGTGTCAAGAATACATTTTATTATAACGATGCTGGAAATACTAGATTCAAAATGACACTTGTCAAAAAACAGACATTTTTTCTGATTCAGAAGCTTCAATTAAACATATTAATGGAAAAATAATTACTTCATCAGGCATTCAAAGATGTTACCGTCCTTGGCTATGTAAAACAATACTCTCTGATCAAGGCCTGCACTCTGTGTTTTATTATCACATACTTGAGCCAACCAATGCTGGTCACTTTTTATTCATGACAATTTACAGACTTCAATGATGAATAAGGCATATCCTCAGTGTTTGTTTCTTTTGTTTACTTGTTGGTTTTTTTATTTTTCATATTTTTATGACTGATCCTTGGTAATTTCCTGATCATCTACATCACTCCTCCTTTTTTTTTTTCGGTCAGGTGCTGTGTGTTGTGCATGAACAGATTTTCCATAGAAGGTTTTAATACCTCTAAATATACAGTGTTAAAGTTTGATTGCTGTGTGTTATCACACTATTTACATTTGAGACCCCTGAAACTGTAAAACCCAACATCTTCTTTAAGATGTATCCATATCAAATTCGTGTACAGAAAAATAGAATGTTTCTCTTCAGTTGCTCTTTTCCTGAGTGCCTCTGGGTGAAAGCACTTCTTTCAATAGCCCTCATTTAACTAGGCCTCAAAATAAAGCAAACTGCAGGGGACAAGAGAGAAGACACCTTTCATTTCTGTCCTTGACTGGTTTGGTTGTTTCTTTTCACTGTGTGACTAGCAAGTGTATGGCTGTCTCAGGAGTTTGCAGTGCTCAGTTCATCAGTCTCCACTTCCCAAAGTTTTTGGGGACCATAACCCGGGGTGGTGTGTCGATAATGAGGCTCTAAATTCTTTAGGGACATGTTCTTTTGATAATGAAACAGTGATCTGACAGGCTCCATGTTTCTTGCTCCCTTATGCATGTGAGCAGTAGCTATTTATCTTCCAGGAGCATTTTCTAAGTTTTGAGGAAAAATTAGCACTCATACAATGCTTTATGGTGTTGATTCTTACAAAAAGTGTTCTAATTCCCATCTATTTTCTGCAGCCTTGATTTTTGTCTTATCATTCCTACATAAACATATATCAGCTTTTGTCTCTCACATTTCTGAAGCTATTTTTCTTCAATTTTTTTCCACCATCATGATAGAGCCATTTGTTCAGTAAAGACCATATTGTGAGATATAAACACAATGTTCTTACTGATAGTATTTATGACTCATTTTATTCAGTTCTTCCTGATGTTTTATAAAAACATTTATTCTACAAAAATTCTATTTTCTAGATATTATATTCTATAATTTCTGTTCATTATGAATCCACAGAAAATTGGCACTTGCACTTTTTAATATGTATGTCTAAGACTTCGCAAGTTGTTCTTGAAGTCTCTGTTTCCTCATCTTGCTTATATAATCTTCCATCATCATATCAGAGAAAAAAAAGCATAACAAAGTTAGATGGCAAATATTTACTCAAAAATGAAAACAGCTAACAAAGAGACATTTTTTCTTTTTTTTTTGTATAATGAAGTTCCTTTTGAATTCCTTGAATTTTCCCTGTTTCTCTTTCCAGAATTTTTACTGATTTAATACCAGTAGAACTGATGTGATCAAGGCCATCTAACACAGGTTTAACTTTCTGTCTGTTGGTGTCTGTTTTCAGTCCACATGAAATTAAAAGGACCACTGCAGGCTCTAACACAGTTTTGAAGTTGACTGAGGAAGTAATGTCCACATGAGAAGTCGAAGAGCTACATTTAATGAAATCTTCTGAATATAACTGTTTTATTTATATAATTTTGAATTGAGTGAGAATTGTCTACCTTAAGGAGGACAGCATCCATGTAATTCTAATTGAGACACTTGTCCTGGGAATATTAAAAAAGGTCATCATCCATATTTTCTTCTACAGTAACATCATGTCATGAAACTGTTTACAGTTAATGACAATAAGATTAATTGGAATAGTGGAAAGAGGACTAGCAAATGTTACTCCCACCTTAAAAAGGGAAAGAAGGAGGATCCTGTGAACTTCAGGTGCCCGAGTCTCACCTTGATACCTAGGGATGGTGATGGGGCAGCTAACCCTGGAAATGACTGACAAGCACATGCAGGACAATAAAGTTTTCAAGAGTAATTAACAAGGAATCACAAAGGGGACATCATGCTTGACCAGCCCAATAACCTGCAATGAAATGAGTGACCTGGGGAGAGCAGTGGCTGCTGCCTACCTGGATTCCCAGAGTACTGACACAGGGTGAACCCCCCAAGACACACATACATTTACACAGTGGTTTATAACATTAAACTCTTAACAGTGGCTTCAACATTTATAGAACCAAGTTACAGTTCTTTAGAGTCAGATTAAAAGTAAGAATGTAATTTGGATGTTTTTTCCACAGGAAAAAGACACCTAACTTTTCAGTTCCAACTCTGAACATGTGATGGCTCATATACAGCCCTAAAAAACCCCATAGGATTAGTAGCTTTCAGAAAAAATCCAAGTTAAGAAAATACCACTAACTTTATTTCAAACTATGCACCAGAATTTTAATTATCAAGTGAGTATGTTATTGCAGTAAAAGTTGCATCTCTGTCTCACCCAGCAAGAGGTTCAAGATAAAATTGAACCTGAAGTAGGGTCTAAGTGAAGTTAAAACATAATTTCAGCATCCGAAGTAAAATGCCTGAAGACTCTCTGCTAAATTCTTTCCTTACCTGAATTAATGAAGAATTGTGGTATAGATATCATGCAGTATTATTTATAGTTAGCTTACTCTTCTTCTAAGAGAAGTGAAAAAAGACCAGGAAATGGGGAAACTGTGCTTCCACAATCTTTTATTTAGTCTTTGCCATTAATAGTGTTTTTCTTCTCAGGAGTGTTTTTTTACTGAACATAAATGATGTGGTTTGCAGGCTCTGCACTTTTCTTGTGTGTATTCTTTACATACAACACATATAGGACAATGCAATCTATCACTCTGACAGAAATTAGAGAAGATACATTTTCTTCAATGTGCAAAATAGTTTTCCTTTTTTCCATGTCCTTGTCTGTCAGCTAAACTACAATAAAATCATGTACAAAGCAGTCATGAAAATAGAAAGGCTGCATCCATTCTAAGGATTGTCCTGCCTATTGAAATGTCTACTCCTGTTTAGGAATAAACATAATAAACCAAAAGCTCCTGTCCTAGTACAATCTAAAAATCTTATTTGCTTTTAATGATTTGATGGTTTTACTGATACAAATAGTGTTTTATCTATGTCTGTTTACCTAGTGTTAAACACAGTTAAAAGATTCCAAAACTTATAAGCATTGAAAAAAATGTGGGTTTATACTTTAATTGTACAATATTTTATTTCTATCACATTTCCGTGTGTCTCTTTATTTCTAAGTCTTTCCAGGTTCTCTATTTACAAAGATTTATCTTTTGGTCTTGTTTTTTGGTTTTTTTAGTTGGTTGTGTTTGGGGTTTTTGGGTTTGGGGGTTTTTGGGGTTTTTTTGGGGGGGGCTGCAAATTCTTTTCACTTCTTTGAGTGTAATTTACCCTTGTACCTATTCAGGCAAGATGATTAGTAGCGTTCATGAATATCCCTTCATTGAATAGCACAGAACTGGGCAAACTGCTTGTTGCAGTGGAATCTGTGTTTCCTTTGTCATTCAGCGTACACAGGCACCCCATAATGTGGGGCGAGGCAGCCTGAAACTGGGGAGTCCAGCGCTGCAGGCTGCGTGCTGCAAGCCAGTGCCCGGGACCTGCTGTCTCCAGGCACACGCAAGTCTTGAAGGACACACAACAGAACCTGGCAGCTCTTGGGCTCATCAGTGCAGGAGGGATTTCCCATAAAGGTGGGACCAATGTGTGCCCACAAACCCTGCTCGCTAGGTAAATCAACATAGGGGCAGGCTAATGGGGCCATGGCTTTTTCCCTGTCTGCTCTGTTTACTAGATTTGTGTTTGTTTTCACCCTGTTTGCTCTCAGCCTGTGTCCCATTTTGGAGCTAAATTGTGGGCAGGGGGAAGCAGCCTGGCGAACCCCTCCTTGGGAGCATGTTTACAGCTCTGGTGCAAGTCATCTGGTGAAAGTGTTGTTAGAAGTACTAATGACCTCTCCCACCTGTTGTTTTTATTACTTCTCTCCCTGCCAACAGCTTTGAGAAGCTTTAGGAATTTATCACATAAGAGAATTAGGATGAATCAGAGCCAAGCATGTGTCAGGGCGAGGGGAGAGGAGGGAAAGGGAAAGTTACTACAAAGGTTGATATAACCGGTAAAGATTTCTTCAGTTTTTTGTCATTATTACAAAGATGACATTTTTTTAATGACCAGGGACTTTGTAGAAAAATGATGTCTAAATACCTACAACAAAAACCTCTTCTGTGTCTTTATGTTTTGTTATTGCTAGATACTTTTTTAAAAGTCATACAAACTGTCTGGAGTGAAGATACGGACAGCTCAGCTGATCTTCAGCTTCTCTGAAGACATTCCTATAACTTCAATTAGCCATACTTAGGTTTTTCTGCTTAAAGTAGAACAAAAAAAATAATAATTTAATAACTAGTGGTTCTTATCCAAAAGCACTCAGAAAAAGGAACAATTCTTGTGCAAGTGCTTAAAGAGATTCAGGCTAAACCCACATTTTTTTACATATCAGATGATCTGGCTCAAGAAAGATGAGCTAAAATAGTAACAGTATTGAGGACTAGGTCTGTCTTGGTAATTACTTCTATCTTCCTCTAAGAATTTACAAGTCATGTATCCTCCCCATCCCCTAGAGTGATGGGCATTAATAAAAAAGCTCCAGACACATGTGGCAGCTTTCACAATACAATCCAGCCCTCAAATCTGCCACCCAAATAGTCTTTTCCGGAGCATCTGGTTCATCCGTAAGATTAACAAAATAGTAAAATTGATTTGAACAAGTGACTCCCTGGAATTTTACAAAAACAACTCCAGTATTGAGCCTTCACACTTTTCATCCCTGCAGCCTATGAAGTATTTAAATTGTTTGTATATTTTCAAAAAAACCCCCCAAAATGATAAAAAGGCTATAGGGTAGTTAACAATTTTTTATCCAAATCCTGCATGCTCCTGCCTTTGATACTGTATTAAGAGTCAGCAGAACAAAACCTGCAATACTGCAAGTATATTTTAGCATGTAGAATGACACATCTGGGACAGCACACACCACTGTAAAGTATCAAATGCTGAGAGACTCCCAAAAAGCAGGACTTGCAAAACTAGAAATAGAAATAGGCTAAGATCATTAAGCAGCAAAATTCTCCTAAAATAGTTACGCAGGTAGGGAAACATTACTTTTTTGCTCACTGGGCACTTATTCCTTAGTTTATTATATTTTTTCAAGTACCTTCATTAAGCTTTTAGTAACATTTCTGAGAACTGGTTGGTTTTTCTTTTATCTCTGAATTGATAATTGCTCTTATTAGGGGTAAAATCAAAATATGGTGCTTTTTTTTTTTCAGTTTCTAAAATTTAATCATTCTTAATCATTCTTAAGTCTTACTGTGTGCTTTGACCTTGTAAGTATGACCCTTTCCTGGTGATACATACAACCCAGAGGGAATGCTCAGTTATTAGGTGGTGAAACATGGCATTGAAAAACATCAACCTTCTTACTAGAGGTTGTACTATGTATTTAATCCATGCATAATCCAGCTAGGATTAGCACTTTTTCTAATTAATTGAAATTAAATGCACAGATGTAAGGAAAGATTCATGCTGCTTAAACACATGGTAACACAGATATGTTCATAGACTGAGAAAAGCATACAGATTACTGATTACCTTCAATTTTGGAAGGTCATGATGCACCATGCCCTCCTGCTTTGTGATTGTCCAGACTAAGCAGGCGTTAAAACAGGTGTGTTTTAACTTCCCCAAATTTCCATGCAGGTAACACCAGTCCCCTGACAGGTACAGCATTGTGCTGTGAAGTAAATCTGCCACAGAGACATGACCAGATATACAATCCTTTTTCTTTTTTGGAAACTGCTCAGGGTAGCTGTCGGGATAGAGCTGCAGTAACAGCAGCAAGTTTGTTGATCCTGCAGTCACTTCAGAGGACCATGAGAACAGTTGTCCATTTGTGCCTTCCATATTCACTGGTAGCTACAGTGGGACTATTCTGCCCTCCAAGGAGAGAATCTGCATGCCTGACCCTCTCCCCATTTCCAGAAATGTTTCCAGTAAGCTACTAAAAGCATATAGTATACAAGCAAAGTCACCTAGCACTCAAATCTTACAAATAAAAAAATTCCTGGCTTAAAATAAGACCCTGTATTACTATGAGGTTTACAAAAATAAATAATTCCTCTATCCATAATCTGTGATCAGTTCTGCAGATTGTCATGGAGGATTAGTCAGTTGTGTTCCCACGTGCTTGGGGTATTCAGCATGTGGTGTGTATTTTGACACTGGCCTGCTCGACTTGGTCTGAGACTTACTAGCCTATCTGATTGTGCAATACACTTGAGCTGCAGATGGATTACTACATTTACTTGGTTAACTTCTCCACTGAAAATTTTACAAAAGGAAACAAGAAATCCCCTGCAGTGGAGCTCAGCTTGTCCTTGTGAAAAGGCAAAAGGACTCAAGTGGATATATTGAATTGAATGAACCACGTCAGTCCCACTGACTTGGATTTCCATAGAACATCGTAGTGGCTCATCCCAGGTTATGTCCAGACCAAGAAATAGTTTATCCATTTATGTCCAGACCAAGAAATAGTTTATCTCATGCATTTCACAAAATAGCATTGTTCAGAAGGATTTTACATTGAGTTTATTTAACAGAACTATGCAGCCTTTGTAACAGACTACACTCAGAGACATTCCTCTCACAATTGTTCAAAAGTCTCTGCTTTGTCTGTACTGCTTTCTTCCTGATTTCATTCTCTGCTACTTGGCTAGGATTTCATGGGTACAGTTTCACTGTGATTCTGCATTTGAGGCAAACTTACAAGCAAGTTTATAAACCAATAATGGAACCAACCAGTAATGGAAGAGCCCGTTAGCTTCGCAATTGAGGAAACTCTAGTCTTCAGTTTCATTTGTCTTTACTGACAAATTCTACATTGTGTCGCTTGTAGTAGAGCAAGCCAATGTTTTGAATCCTTAAAAATCTATTCTGTTTAATACAGAGCTGCACGAGTCTTGCTCTGGTCTCCTGCTCCAAGTCAAGATCATCTATTCCTAAAGCAGTCTTTACAGAGGTTTATTTTAACAGGGTCTTAAAAAAAAAAAAACATCTGGAGACAAGGTTTCCCCAGCCTCTGTCTGCCAAGAGGTCATTTTCCAGTGCTACCTAACTCCCCCTGCTCTTTTGTACTTTGCAACCTAAACTTCCCTTGATTAATTATCCTATTGACAAACTATTGTCCTATTAGCAGGAAATGCCCATATGTCACTTAGTTTCATTTTTACCCTTGTTTAATCATCTCTTTTCCTCCCAAATTACTCATGCATCTTCTATCTTGTCTTACAGGTCACCTGTAAAACCTTTTACTCTGCTTTTGTAGAATTATGGTCCCTGTGCAGGCAGCGTATAGTAAGTATAAATAGACCCTTTTGTGTTAATAGCTGATGTCCACATCAGTATTTACTCCTCATATATCTGAAAGACCAACTATTCCTGTTCTTTTTGTACTTGAGCCAACATTTTCCCTCAACCAACATTTTCTAAAGGGCGTGATCTGTGGTGAATTTGGTATCACTCACAACAGAGGCAAAGTGTATGACACAAGAGACTGAGTACACTTTCACGACTCAAAGATCTTATCTCCAATGCAAGTCAATGCACAGGTCAGACATTTTTCTACTCATACTGGGAGAGCTGGAGGAACTTAAAAATATCAGTAATGTATTGATTTTACAGTGCAGTTATACAATAGCCAATCTATTACCTAGTTCAGAGAAATTTGGATATCACCTAATCCTTTGGTTGTTTTTTAAATCTTCATAAAATTTCCAGTTTTATTTTTTCATCTGACTCTCAGTGTAAGAATCCCATGTGGTTGTCAGTGGGTTGACCCTGGGAAACCCTGATAAAATAAAAATAAAACCAAAAACCACCAAGAAAAAAAAGCCCTCTATATTTTTCTCAAAATCTTTAGGACAATCAAGATTATAATATATTGCGCTATCTTATCCATTCTGTGTGTATAGATGCATGAAAATATTATTAAGCAAACAGGGGTAAGAGTTTTTAATCAGTTGTTCCACATTACTGGGCCGTGTTCAGTCACTTCTCTTTGTCTCCTCCCACTCAATAAAAGAGCTAGGGTACCTGGCATTTGGTGAGGCTACATGTGCATGTGTTCTTACCAGGTGCTGCGTGAATTTAATGCTGTACCCTTGCCAGTAATTTGTAATTCTGTATTGCAGTTCCATTCAGCAACTGATCCATCATCCTTTTGAGCAAATGGATGTACTTCCTTGAGTTCTGGCCTTGACCTGGAGTGAACTGCAATTATACATCTTCTTGTGATTCTCTCAAGCCAGCCTGGATGATATTCAGGCAGTTTCTAAACTATATACATGTTTTTCTTTAGAGCATTAAATGTAATCTCTGATTAAACTGTTTAGTTATCTATCACAATAAATTGGTGTGTATGAGACTGATCTGGAAGCCTGTAGCCTTTCTATCACTGAAGGATTTTAAGGACAAGTTAGAGAAACCATCTGTCAGGACTGGTTAGGTATAGTTGATGTAACCTGAAGGTAAAACAGATGACCTTCTCAGTCCATTTTTTCATCTTTTTTTCTGTGATTTTATAATTGGTCACTGAAAATACAGTTTAAAAGTCAGTGACTTTATTCTTCAGTATGAATTCTTCTTCCTAAACTAAACTAAAATGCCATTGTTCATTTGTTTGGGGTTTTCTATATAGGTAATTTGGAGTGTCAGGATATTTTTTTCAGCAGTTTTCAACTGAAAACTTCACCTGCCTTTTTTTTTGGCACAGGCAACCTTTTCCAAGGTGTCTTACAGCCCTCATGAAATATGGTCGAAGCCAGTTTCTGCCTATTATTTCTTTGCACAACATTGCAAGAAAAGGAGAGCATTTCCTTTGTTTCTACCTTACTCTGCTGAATCTCTTCAATATTAAAAATTAAAATAAAATTAGAAGAAAGAGGGAAATTAAAGCAAACTAAAGACTAGCTCAAAACAGGCTTAATACTAAAGCAGAAAGCAAATAACCTGAAGTAAAAATTACTGCTATCTTCAATACACCAAAGAGAGTTCATTTTTATGTATGCAAACTTGAGTTCCTGTGTGCACACCAGCTTTAGGGTTATCTGAGATCAAAGTAATGTGTAATTTAAGGAGACTTCACTGTCTTTTCCTCAAACTTAGGTCTTTCTAAAATAACACAGAACAAGAAAGAAGACTATCCCTTGGTAAGGATTTCAGAACTGGGAAAATGTGCATTAAGTACTTGACTGGGATACTATGAAGGACCTTTTAAACTAAGAAAAGTCTATTGCTTGTTTTATTCATACCATGACAGTATTCAGGAACATTCAGTAAGTTTCTTCCCAGAGAAGACAGAAATGCTCTGATCCATCCAACAGATAGCTACCATTTACAAAGTGGTTCTTTATATAAGGACCTATAAGGACCAGGTGTCTTGTTACTACAAAAATATTAAGTTAATGTGACTATAGCTGAGGATTTTAAAGAATGTTTTGCTCTTTTTGGTGAGTCCCTAACTTATTGGACTATAGTTTTCCCTTTAACCGAACACTTTGAAACCAGCAATTGTTTTCAGTCTCCTGAAGTAAGATTTTCTAATGTATTTATACTAGAGAAAAATGTCACTTTTGAAATGGAGAGAACTATGTCTTCCTGATGAAAAGACTTGCAACAAAGATTTCAAAACAAATCTGTCTGCTCTCTGCTCTTTTTCTGTTAATGTTAGCCCAGTGCCATTTTCCATCACTTCTCTGACTGCCTGAAACTGCACATTTCTCTCTGGGTCACTAGGGACAGGTGGGGTATGGTGTGCCTGTGTTTTGTTTTGTCTTGTGGGTTTTTTTGTTCCTCTCCTCTCATAAGCTTGCAGGTTCATGAACTCCTGCAGCTCAGGCTGACTCAGAGTGGGGTCATCCCAGCACCAAACCACTTCCCCCTGGGTTTTGTGCTTCTCCCAACATGCAGCCCTCGGGAGCAGCTGAATAGGCAGCCTTTTTTTTTTCCCCAGGCATTTTCACTTATATTCCCACTTATCTATGTCCTCATATTTCAGAACAGAATGTGAAAAAGATGGTGCTCCTTAAAGAACAATACAGGTTCTCCCTAAAGATGAATTAGGAAGTACGTGCAGTGTCTGCTTTCCAATTCAACAAAACACTTCTAGTTTAAAGAAAAACAAAAATTCATTTTGCAAAAGTATTTTTAAAGTATCATTTGTCTGTCATAGGAATTATCATTTCCTGTGACAGAATTATGATAAAGTGTTGGAAATGTTACAGGTTTCATACTAAAAAGTTCATCAAGTATCAAGTATGGAGATAAAAATCAGAAGACAATCTCAACACTGGAAGTTTTTGTTTGTCCTATTCTTATCAGTTCAAGTGGTCGTTCATTCCAGTGTTATCCAAAGAAATACCTTTAATAACCTCATAGAATTTCATATAATTTTATCTTACTTTATGTAATCTAACTCATGCCAATTCAAAATGTAACTCCTGATGGCCTTGATAGACTTTTAGCTAACAGAACTAAGAAAGCTCTCTAAAGTAAGAAAAATAAGCATCTCCAGAGTCTCACTAAGATGCCTAAAATAGACGGGATAACTCACAGCTTGGACATGAGTTTTGATGCGGGAGAGAGCTTAAAGCAATTGCATAGCTCTAGTCATCTTCAGACGTTTATGTTAGTTGAGAACGATCCTATTCTGGAAGATGCAGTTTCAGGTTTGACCTTTCTGAGTGGAATGTTACTGTTCTTCACCTACTGGTGGCTGAAGTGGAGGACTGAAAGACCAGAGCAGAGCTGCCACTTACAGTGCAAACACAAAGGAAAAGACAAGCTCAAAACAAAATTATTATTTTTTTGTTTACAGAACCATGTTTTTCAGATAGGAAGAAAGTGGGAAAGTGTGCCATGGGAAACAAAAGACAGAAAATACAGGCAGAGATTCTAAATTCATGCATTTCCTCTCTAGCTTGCCTTGATTCAGTTTATGTATAAGGCTTCCACAAATTGAAGGACACATCGAAACAGAGCCAGACAACCAAATAAAACCACCTTTGAACAAAATATGAGATAATCCCAGAGGCTTTAATATGGTGCCACAGGTTGCAGTAGGAGACATGAAGCTCATGGCTTCAAGTTTTGGGCAGGATAAAGTAGCAATTAGGAAAAATATTCTGGGATCCTGGGACCACATCTTAATAACCTGTCAGTTTTGGTTGTTGGAATTTTTTATCATTCGTAGGTCAAGAACTCAGAGTTCAGCCCAGTGTGCTTGCTATTGATCTTGGAAAAATATGGCCAATTAGCAAGAATCATTGTGGAAGCATATTTTAATACATTTTCAACATTAGTATCCTTGCCCCTGGGCAGGGAAGCAGATATGAGAACCACCAGAGGCAAGGGTAGATCAAGGTCAGCATTTATAACTTCTTTAATGAATTCTGGACCTTGTACCCAGAAATCTTTAACCAAGAGGCAATCATAAATTAAGGGAGTTAAAATTGACCATAACTTTTGTCCAGCAAAAAGGCTCTTTATAACTTGATTCATCTTAAGGGAAGACAGAAATTGTTACATAACAGCAGACTAAGATGTTAAAAGGAAATTTTCATGAACCAATTTTCCTATAGTCTAGCAATCTGATAATTTTGATTCCAGTCATCAGTCTAAAACTCCACTTATAACTGGGCATAATTTATAGGCCATTGAGCTGTTATGTGAATAGGGAACTTTGACAAAACTGTATGAGTTTGTTTTTTATTTATTTTTGTTGCATTTATTTTTTACTTGGGGTAAAAGAACAAAAAAAAAGCCAAACAAACTTTTCAGATGTATTCTTATTGATACTGAGAGAGTACCAAAAGAATATTTGAGGAGAGTTTCTGACTAAGGGAACACATCATTACAGGACTTGAGGCAGAACATTCAGAAAGATCCAGAATTTACCTTTGACAAAGTAATTAAATCTGGCAAGAAAGGGAATTTGCTTCATCCGGTCTGATGTTTATAGGGACAGATAGTGGCTCTGCAGTTTGGACATGAGAGAGAATGTAAAATGAGAAGGAAAAGAGACCTGGGGGAGAAAGCTGTGTACTATTCAAACTCAGAATCAACAAAATCAGTACCAGAAGTTGCTCATGCTGTAGCATAAAATGCAAGATAAAATGATGCCCAGACGCACTACAATATAAAATTATCTGCCACTGTACTTGCTAAAACCGTTTATTCAAATTGAGAACTAGACTTTGGTCCTTGGGCACTGACATAAATAAATTTCATGCCTTTGAAAGGAGGTCAATATTAGCTAAGTAAGCAATATTAGCTAAGTAAGAAACATTTATCCATGTAGCTAAGAGAGGTTTAACCAAGAAAGAAAACCTGCCAAGGAATTTAATTCTTGCTTGTTTTCAGATGCAATTACACGATTTACAGATTGGATACAAACCTGGGTAAGATTTGTTTTATTTTTTAACACATTTTGGAGCCTCAGGCAAATACAAAGTGATACAAAGCCAAAGGACTGCATGTGTAGTGGGGAAAAGATCACATTTGCTCTCAGTGTTTTCTCTGGCTGATGGGTAGGGCAGGCAGAGAGCAAGAGATCCCCTGAGCCACTGCTCAGACGTTCAGTCACAGGCCAGGAAGAGTTCCCAGCGACACAGAGCAGTTGCACTGTCAAGTGCCAGCCAAGATGGAAAGGAGAGATCTCAAGGGGTGCACAGATTTTTCTGAAATACCAGTGCCTCTGAAGGAAGGGAATTTTCTCTGCAACAAATCCTGTCATTTTCATCTATTTAACCCTAGTTGGTTTTGTTTTTCTGTTGAGGGAGTTAGTTATTCTAGAGTGACTTGTGAAAAATCTCTAGATTTATTGATTCAAAAGTCCTGACAAGTCTGGGGGTGTATTGTCTTAGAGAAAATTATGCAGGCAGCTCTGTCTGCACAGAGTCCCAGCATAGCATGCCAATGGATTTAAAAGCGAAAAAATAAAACCTGCCTTTCCAATAGTATGGGGAAAGCTGATTGTGATTGCCCAAACTACTACTGAGAATGAGTATGTGACCCTGTGTCTCAACTTCCCTTTTTCTCTTTTCTGTCAAAAATTTATAAGACTTGCCAGCACTACTGCCACTTAATAGGAGTTCCACTGAATACTTGCTGATATTAAAGAAAACTGAGAAATCTTATTTATTACCTAAATATGACACAGCAGTCTAAAGAGATTATGATGGACAGAAATGTTGCAGGCCCTGGTGACAATGAAAGCAAAAGTCTTTCTTTCCACCTAGAGAAGAGAGACAAATAGAAAGGGGACAACATCTAGCAATGTTAGACAGCATAATGAGCAATAATAACAGAACAGAGAGAGGCCTGAGTTGTGTTTTTTGACTGCCAAGGTAGAAGCCAGAAGCAGCTCCAGGACCTTGAAATAGCTGAGCCTCAGGAAATGCCATCACGAGAGTTGGTGGCCCAAGTGCTCCCGAGTAGCCAATGTGCTGCCTGCCCTGCAGTGCCTCGCTCTGAGACAGCGTGGGCACTTACCAAGTACTCCCACTTCTTGTACTCAAGAAGTTATTAATGGGTACACAGTTTTAAATTTTGTACTTCACTAGTTATGTTTTTCCCTAAACTGAGAGAATTTGATAAAGGAAATAGCGTATTTGGGAAATTCCGGTATGAGCTATTAGACACTGAGTTCATGAACAGCACAGAACAAACATCTCTTGATTTTAAAAGACATTCTGATATTTGTATATATTGGCTGTATCTTATATCTTTCATATCACCTCTCTAACTGACATTGTGGAAATATAAATGCCACTCAGAGCTATTGATGTAGGTTCCCTAAGGGTGTGCTGAAACAACTTGTGTCAGCACAGATGCACTTGTGAGATAATCAGATAGGATGCAGTAGCCTGCAGACCAAATGGAGCCTGGTCAAGTGTTCAAGCTCTGGCCTCCAGTTCTCCATTTTGCTTCATAGTCTGGGTGAGGGAACAGGTCAGAGACTGTTCTCATAGTCAGAGCAGGTGAGGGTGTTCTGTATAGCAGCAGGTGTACTAGGACACAGGCTGGTCACATTACCTGATGAGTTTAACTATCTTGTATCTACTATCCCCATGAGTACACAACCACGAGATCACTGATAGAGGTTTGATTTACCATTCTGAACATCTCTGTAGCTCTCCAGATGGATGTTGGTGCTGACTGCTGCCTGATTGCAACACTTGCCATCCAGGATCTTCCTTCTTCCCACAGACCCATAGCAACTAATGAATTTGGACTCATCCCACGCTCTTCTATCCACATGTTTTGACCCCATAAATCTCCCTGTCTCATCAGATTTATGCTATCATATTTGTTACTGTAATGAGTCAATGATGACCACTCTTAGATTGCATATGTTAACTGACAGATAAAATATTTAAGCAATTTTCCTAATGATCTTCTTGTTTTGAGGCCAGGGTAACAATGGAAGTGCAAGCTTTGCCAAAACACACTCTAAAGCTACAATATTATACAATGGTGATAAAGCATTTATGGAATTATTTTAAATTATGATGATGATCATCCACTTTGTTCAGCACATTTATTAGAATTGCTGTTCAACCATTAACTAGCTGGATCTCTTGGACAGAAAGATGAAGATTCATTTAAACATTAAAATGTTGGAATGAAGCCATAATGACTGAGGAGGAAGCAAAACCCTATACCTTCTCAAACCATGGTAATGAGAAATACCTGAACTCACATGGTTATTAAGACATAGAATAGGTGATTGTTTTTCAGCTGTGTTTTCATTTCTTGTGCATCAATGAAGATACTTAGTATTTATCTTTATTCATGAACTTCAGGAGCAATCATGTGGAAATAGTCATTTTTTCCTTGGATTGTTCACTAAATTTTAAGTCAATAGAATGTAATGTAGATTTATATTTTCTCTCCAATTTCCTGCTCAGTACCATCTACTAGGTAGCAGAGGATATAATTATTACTAGAGAGTGCTTGAATGACTTCTGGTAATTGGAATTTCAGTAAACCTTGACAGGTCATCTAGCAATATTAGGGAGATATCTGAGTCATTGCTCTCTTGACAATCAGCTGACTTTTTTCAGATGACGAAGTCCCTAGATGAGTTTGTGTGTTTTTTTCATGCAGTGGCAAGAATATCCTATTTGAAATGCTTGGGGTGCTTGCTATTTCATGCTCCTATAACTGTTAATGCATAAAGAAACACCATAAGCCCTGTGGGATGCTTCAAAATATTTGGTTATTTTCACCTTTTTCTGGAGTACATGCAAGCGTAAGTTACAGTGTAAAAGAAGCCTTTATACAAACAGAGTTACCAGGACAAAAAGATTTTTCGAGGTTGCTATTAAAACAAGCTCAACTCCATGCCTATGTGACCTAAGGGACCCTCACTGGGGGTGTTATGTGGTTCCCTGTTAGCATGGCCTGATCTCTGCTCTGTTGCACTCTTTTGTGGCTCATGCCTTGCCATGGGTGATGGTAACTCAGGCTCCCTTCCCTGGCTTACTCCCATCACACATCCTCCTCCAGCCATTCTTCCACTTGACAGTTTGGTGAGATACTCAGGCCCATGGGGAAACTAGAACTGGAACAATGCTGTAGTTTTCTTATAGGGGGATGATTATCTCCTCTATCAAGGTTAAAATTAGCACCACTATTTCAACTCGCTTTAAATGCCATAGTCTCCCCTTCATTTTGTGACCTACAAAAGAGGAAAGAAAAAGTCTTTGTGCCATTCATTCATAGCTAAAATTAATTCAAATTAGGATTTCCAGTAATTACAGTTCCCTTTTAGCTTTATCAAAAGTGTAATGGCAATTAGAAAAAGAAAAGATATTTGAAAAGGGAAAGCTTTCAACATTTACTTCAGTCTCCATATTGCGCTGCTACGGTCAGAGTGCACTTCTATACTTTTTGTTTCCAGTTACTTAAGTCAACCATCCTGTAGATGTGGGCTAAGAAAATCCACACTGGTAAGTGTTTCAGCCATACAGAAGTCACGTGAATCCTAGAGAAACCTCAAGGTTAATGTATTATCCACTTTCTGATCATATTGTTTATAAGCCGAGTTCTTGAATGTGTCCCATATATGCAGTATGTCAAAATGTGTCAAAGCTAATAATGAGTAGGTTCTAACACAAATATATAGCACTTCTCTATTCTATAGAAATATGGGAGATAGGTATAGATATATATGATACAGATAGATACAGATTAGATTATATAGATATATATAGATAGAGATATTGGTAGAGATATTGATACAGAGATATAGAGGATATAGATATAGAGATATGGATACACACCAGTCCAGTGGTATATATGGGTAGATCTATATAGGATATCTGCAACAAACACAGTAAGGAGGGATAATTTAATTTTCAGTATTTCCTGCCAATGGAAGCATTTTGTTAAAATTCCTACAATCTCAGGGTGACTACATATGGTGTAGGTGTTTGTTTTTTTCAGTCAAGCCAGTTATGTTTAAAGGTAATTGAATAATTGCACCAAAATTGTTTTAGCATTATTCTGAAGCTTATTTCAGCTGGTTGGCATAACAGGAGTATCTTGGTCAGTGAAATATGTAGGCCTATTATAGCTTACAAACCAAATCTGTTCCACTTCGGAAGCAATTTTTTTTCTCTTGTTTTGTTGCATAGATAACAAATGATTAATTATCCCTGCACTTGGCAGTGTGAGGGAGAAAATCTTAAGATTTGAACTCTGTCTTCTAAGTGATTTGCTTTCCTCTTCCCCTCTGGTCAGTCCTTTGCTCTCCTAAGACAGCTTTACAGCAAGACTGGAAACTACTACTAGCATTGGTAGTAGAGAGCAAACTATAATGAAAAGAATTTAGAGAGGTTTGTTTGATTTGCTCAGAAGATTACCTTGTATAATTCAGCATTCGCCTGGAGTGTCCAGCCTGTGCTGGGTACAGCTAAGTGACAGCAAGGCAGCTCCCATTCCTTGGTCCTAAACCTCTACATTTGCCTCAGTGGAAATGGCAAAAACCAGGGCTGCTCTAAACTGACTTTTAACTTAGCTGTGATCCCATGGAAGCCTTTAGGGTGGACCTACAGCACAGCAGCTCCTGGCTGGCAGGAGTCTGTGAGGGAATAGGCATGTTGAGTGGAGAGTGACCTCCTGGGATGTGAGGGATCCCTAACAGCACATTTCTGGCAGCCCAGGGCTGCACGGATACTATGGTAGTACATAAGGAACACTAATGTCAGGTTACTTGCTTGATTTAAAACCATGACTGCTCTCTGTTCTATTCATCCTAAATTTTTAGTCCTCTAGTCATGAAATATCTCTTGTGGATGTAGGAGGTGAGCTGTGTCCCAGCCTTCTTTGACTTTTTCTTTGTGGGAAGGGCAAAAGGATTTTTATTCTTTATTGTAAGCATCCTTAGTTTGAAGAAAAATGGGAGAAGCAAGACCTGGCTGAGATACAAATATGCTATGGAACAAAAACCTCATTTATTAAGGAAATAGATAATTGCATAGGAAAGTTCCATAAAACCAGAACAAATATTATTGTGAAGTCTTTGCAACATTGTAATCAAAGAAGTTGAATGATGAAAGCAATTTAAAAGTAAAAGAACATTTTGACAATAAGCTTGAAAAAAAATTTGAAAAATTAGTGTTGTGTATGCATTAGATAAAAATACACTACAAAGGTTCCAGCACCAGATTAGGAGGAAAAAAAAAAAAGAGATGCTTAAGGGAAAAACAATCTTCTTTGCGCTTTAGGTATACATCATAACATGATCCTAGACAAGTAGCTAAGTTTATTTTGTTGATAGGTTTCACCATTTGGTTTTACTTCATTGGAAATATTCCCTTGGATAACACTTATGTCACTTCAGGAAGCTGAATGATAATCTTAGTATCTAAGTTTGCTATTCACTATATGCAAGACTATTTGAAGGTTTTGTGACACTGATGTCAGAAAAATCACAAGACTTTTCTGACAAGAAATTGGTGATGTTTTGCGTAGCTAGGAACAGCTGTACCTTAGCCCTCTCTTCCTAGCTTCCAAGCAGCATGAGCATGCTAAGAGTACAGCACCTTACCCAAAATATCTGTATTCGCTTTTCCTACTTCTATAGTTTTTCTCCAAATAATGTCACGCGGCAAGGTTAGTGAAATACGGGGGCTTTCCATCCTCCAGAAACCCTGCTTTGGGATGGACACTGGCAGAACCAGGTGCCATATTTAGATATAGGAGACATGCTGTGAGGAGGCAGTTTTTCCTGATGCAGTGGGAATGTGAGTGGCTCCAAAGATGCTCCAAAGGCTTGCAGGATGGCTGAGGACACTCACCTTTGTAATGTGCTCTTCTGAGCCACCAAACAAAGCAGCAGTCTCGCAGGGTGACTCATTCGTGGAATAGGAACTGCCTGTTTAGGTCCACCAACTTGCCCATCCTCATTACAAAGACTATAATGAAAGACAGATTGTGCTCTTGTTCATAATAAGGATTTAAGTCATTATGTCCCTGGAACCACAAGTCTTGGTGTCTTTGGATCAAGTCTTCAACCAGCTGACTAAAACCAGATGCTGCAAACGTGTGAGAATTTAAGCACTGGGCCGCAGTAAATATTGTGAGCTGGTCTCAGAAAGAAAAATACTTGTTTCCAGAGCTATTTTTCAAGCCACGTCCTTTCCTTAAAGCACTGAAATCCAAACTATTAAGACTTAGCTGTTGCCAAGACTTAGCCCTTAAATTTCATACCCCACATAATATGCTCAACTGGAAAGGAACCAGGCCCTGGAAAGAGCTGGAACTACCCATTCATTCAGAAGGTTAAGTTACCAAAAATCAAATCCAGAGGGAAAATTAAAGGGAATATCTGCCTCTCTCAGCCAGGACATTACTCCTGCTGCATGAGCTGTGTCAGCCTGAACTTTCACTGGGCTTTCAGGCACAATGAACAGGATGATGTGGAGGATATATGGGCAGGCAAAGGATATGCATGTGTTTCTCTCCTGCTGGAATTTATGCCTATAACATAACATGTTTTGATCACATACTCCCAATTTATGACTTACGTGAGAGTGTGGTTCAATAGTTAATAATGCAAAAGCTAAATGATGAATGTTCATGTTTACTTTGGATCTAGATCAGCTCTTCAGCCCAGTTCATGCCAGAACAGCACAAATGCAAATGTAAGCATCACAGAGGTGGAAAAGAGTTCAGAGAAACAGTGGGAAGGTGCGCCAATTAAAACCTGTACTGCTACCAAGGTTCATGAAATAGTCTTTAGAGAGTTGGCAAGGGGCGTTTCTGATATGTGCTTACACTTGATTTTCCAGGGCTCACTGATAGAAATACAGAGTATAACTGTACTCTATACAGGAATCCAATATGACAGGTTAGGCAGCACAGGCATTTAGTTTCTACAGTAACACTCATAGCAGAGTTTGTCTGAATTCAAAGTGAAAATTAAGGCAAAATTAATGGAAATGCCTAGACATATTCCCAAGTACCTGATGTATGTCACTGCATGGTTCTTCTCATACCACAAAAATGGTAATTCTAATTATCTTTTTTAGCACTATGGGTCATCACCTTATTGCTAGGTTTCATTTGACTACTTACATTTAAATTAAGTCCTGATGTATTGAAGTTACATTGTGAGGGCTAATACCTGCTGTTGAAGCAGTGGTAGAGTAGCAAGAGAAGACAAGTTTTCTAGTCTTTAAAAATTCTTTATGCCATAAACAGAAGTAATAAGGTACAACCTAAGAAGAGAATGAGAAAAATTTCATTTAGAATTTAATTTAATTATATTCATTTACTTCTTCAGAATTTAAGCAGAATTTGTTTGTGAGCATGCAGGTGAATCCTAGCAAAATTGCGAGTGAGAGCACGGCCTTGTGGCCATGGACAATGGATAATGGTGTCTCTCAGGGACACACTGCAAAAGCTATTCACGGCACCCTTAAAACTACTATATTTGACTATACAGCTGTAAATTGCCCCACATATGCAAAGATGTTGTGTGGCTATGTGTTGTAGGAGCCCAGAAGGATTGGCAAACTTCAAGGACCTATACTATAACCACTTAAACCTGCTTATAGAATTTTAATCCTAATTAAGTAAGAGGCAGATGAAGTCATGGAGCAGGAAAATTTAAAAGATTTCAGAAAAATACTCCATTGATATATCATGAAGCATTGCATATTATAAATGTCTCTTCTGGATCATTTTAGGTCAAGAAAATTATCTGAATTTGATCACAGCTGATAGTACTTTGTAAGTAATGAAGCAAGAATACTTCATCAGGTACCTGCAAAGACAGCTTTCCATGAGCTTCATTGGTCACAATGGAAAAACTGTATCAGCTAAATATTAATCTTAGCAGGCACATGCACAATGAGGCATTAAGATCTTCTTTTTATCAGGTGATGTGTCTACAAGCTATGATGTCTTCAAGCCAAGCCAATTTAGTACACTGCAGTAGATGTACTAATTAATAGCCATAACACTGTTGAACGTTCAAAGCACGGGTTTTTCAGAACAGGTTTCTGGCAAAGTCCACTTTAGGTTTCTTTTGTTCCCTGTCCTGGCTCAGGAACATTCTCCCCCTGCCTAGAAATGCTCTGTAAATATAGACAGGGCACATGAAAAGTACACTGTGCCCCAAAGAAATAAGAACCTAAATCTTTAAAGAAGTTATGGCTTTTCTAGCACCAAATTTGCCATGTTCTGTTAGATTACTTAGAACAGAAACAGAATATGTTATGTGATTAATCTGTGAAATACAAAATGGGATCTTTAATGCACGATTCTGACCTTTCCAAAATATGCTAGAAAACTGACAGTACTCTGATATAGGTTAAAGAGATGTAATTTGTGGGGGAAATAAGCCTATAAATCTGCTTGCTTTATTTTTTGTCCTCTCCCTTGCAACTTTTGAAAGAATAACCAGCAAGCGTTCAGAAAGTGCTGACACCTACTGAAAGGATAGACCTTCCTGGATGTGGTATGGTGAAATGCACAAAAGTGTATTACAGAAGTCAAAGGATCCTTGCTGAGTGGAAATCTTCTGAAAGTTAGATCCTGCGTGGTACACATCAGCCAAAGTCCAATGTCTTCAGCACAGCTATTTTAATTAATGTCAGCCTCTTACTAGCAATTAATGTTACTCTTAATATTTACAAATACAAACCACAAAGATTGAAAAAGAAAGATAAAACACCTTCTCACACACCCCTCTCAGATTCTACTATGGATCTAATGACGCGGTTTTCAGTGCAGCAAATTTTGCATTTACAAGCTGCACAACTCTGGGTTAGACCAGCTTTCACTGCCAGTGCTACAGAAATGTAGCACTCTTTTCCACAACAGTTTTGTTTTTCATAGGAGTAAAGGACCCACTAGCAGAGATTTGTATATGTTATTTTCAGCGTGATTAATTAAATCAGTATTACTATTTAAGGAATTTCTTTTTTTAGTAGGCTGATGGCAAGACCATCAAATTAAGTGGAAAACAGGTAGCAGTCTGTTCTGTTGGTATATGAGGTATCATGCACAATTAACAGGAAAACTTTGAAGCCAGGGATTCAGGTGAGAGCAAATGTAGTCTGAGAGCATAGAGTGATAGACGTTAATTTTTGGGACAGTGAAGGAGCACACACACATCACTGGCTTCTCATTTCTGTCTGTCTCAAGTAGGAGATGATCAAACTCTAGGAAACATAACGAAGACCTGAATTTGTCGTGTTATTCCTAATGATACTTTCATACAATGGTGAACAATGACTTCCTACTTCACAAACGATCCTTGTGACCCAGCCTACATTTCTTAAAGCTTTGTTTCAGATTGTCAGGAAGATTCCCTTATTTTGCTTTCTCCTTTCTAGTAGTCCGTGAGTATTTCCTGAAATACAGGTGGATAGATGGGCTTTCTCCATCTAATTAAAATGAAAGTCTCAGCTAGTCTCCTCTTTTCTTCCTTTTCCTGTTTTCTAATTCAGATAAAACTACTTCAGATAAAACTACTTAGTCATAAGGTATTGACAGCTTCGTAGTCCAAATTCATATCATTTAATTCTGGATAACGTAGGCATATTTAAGACAAGGACATTAAGTGAGATAAAGCTTCGTCTGTCTGTCTTACTTAGTTTAACATCAGCCAGGACTCAAAATATTATTTCCAGAAGGCTGAATACATGCCAGCATTACTGAGGTTGCTTGCCCAGGAACAGGCTATGTTTAACATAAGAATCTCCACTTGTGCAATGAAAATTAGCTTTGTACCTGGCAAAATAAATGATTATTACTGTTATAAACATGTTATCTTCCTGGACGACACAGAGGAAGAAGGAGTCCTGGAAATCCTCCACAAATCAAAACAGATACATGTGGATGCCAAAAGCTGAGTTGCAGAGGGATTCTCCAGCTTTCTGCCTCTGTCTATGAGAAAGTCTTTACTTTCTCACAGACACTGGCTGAGAGGCAGTTGGGAGTTTCTGTAAACTATCTTCCAGGTGCAAGTTGTTGTTATACGAATCAGGGAAATGTTTCCTGTGGTAACTAACCAATCAATGCAAAGAGCTGGATGGTCAAGGGGCCAATGGCCTTGTGCCACTCCAGAGAACTAACATATAAAAACCCGTTTATATGATTACATAAAGATTCCTCTTTCCTCTGAAACTGGAATCAGTGTCGTTCCTCGCCGATCTCGGTCTTGGACAGCAACAGATACAGATTTTGGGTCTCACTTTCTTATAAATAAGAAACTCCTTGCTATGTTGCCAGCAGATCTGAAAAAATGCCTTTAACTGATTGGCTGTATTTCTAAGTACTGCATACTAACAAAATTTTGCCTTTCACTCAGATATAAGGGACATAAATAATTTTAAATCTTACTAGATTTGCTCCTGTTGGTTGTGGCCTCGTTGTGGCACACTTGTCAAGTTTAATAAGATTTTAAACATTTAAGTAAAACTACTGGTTGAAGCTGTTCTGTGTTTGGCTCTAAAAAACCTGTGGTCTTGGATAATTAATTGCCAATGAATTAACCAAATGAAAATCAGATTAAGGCACCAGATGCAGAAGATTTGGGGTTTATATACTGCTCTTCTCCTTTAAGGCAGAAATAAAAATGGATTTTATCTTGAACAGCTTTCCTTCCAACTTAAGGAAAGTATAAATCTTACAATGTGGAATTAGGAAAAGTGTGTTTCCCTTAAGAAATACAAGTACGACTTACCCAAACCCAGAGCTGCACAGAATTAAATCTTCAGCATTACAAGCAGAGTAGAAGGGTCAGATCTCCAAAATACTGTTTTTAGTCCCTCAGTTCTATTTTGTAAGAAGGCAGAGATACGCTGCAGTGAAATGTTTCTTTGCTTTACCCACAAGTCCCTTAAAAGTTTACCAACTGATATTTAGTATAAATTTTTTTTTAAATTGTTTTCTCCTTTTATTTTTCAGTAAGTAAGACATACAGATATTAGTATCATCATGCCAGAAGACTGTGCTTGTATGTTGGTTTACACAACGTTGTATCCCAAAAAAGACAGCAGTCTGAATATTCATGTTGAGAGAAGTTATGCACAGCATGTGAGTATTTTTTTAAACAAACTTTTTAAAAACTAGCAAAAGGTATGAATATGAAGTAATTTGAAGCACAGATAGACATACAAGCAACAAGAGGTAAACATGCAAGCAGCAAGATGGAGCATATTCCTCCCTCCACCTCTTCAAAAATCCAGGAATCCTGAGAGTTTTTCTTTGCAACTTCACCTGTCTTGTAGATCTGCTTAGCTGGACTTGTCTGGGAATTGTCTTGATGTAAAGATGGAATTTGCCCAGTGAATCAAGAACTTGGCCAGTAAATTGTGGGCCATCTGTGTGCTGCTTCCTGCTAATTTTGTTCTCTCAAGCAATCTGTGGTGAAAGCCTGTGTTTCTTTATACAGACCTGTCACTGTCTCACACCTTCATGCAGCTGCAAATCGTGTGTGAACGAATGGCTCTGCAAACATCAAGAACTGCAAGATGCCGAGAATATGTATGTAAGTTTAGTACCTATGTTGAGGAACAATGTTGAAAGCATGTCCTAAAAGCTCAAAGCGGTCATTAAGCAGACGTGAAGGCCATGTTGCTCCAAAACTGTGCAGTCGGGTGGTAAATAGGAATGGTTTTGAAGCATCAGGGTGCCTAGTGATGCTCTAGACTTTAATGACAATACTTGCATGAGCAGCCACACAGAAATTTATTACAAGACACTGAACTGTACTGTTTGGGAGCTAAACTTTTCTCCATCCTCAAACATGGTCAGGAAAAAAAGGTAACTCTTCAGATCCTGGTCTCAGAAACCATATGCCTCTTCCTCCAACAGCACAGGTTAAACACCATAGACTCCTGCAATTTCATGATTAGAGCTTGCAATTAGCTAATACATGCACAGAGGCTGCCACCAAAGGGCAACAGAGATAGTTTTGCAACTGAGTGACCACAGCTCCCATCTCAAATCCTACTCAAGCCATGATTGTACCTTAAACAACTTGAAAAACTCAAAAGTCAGCACAAACCATTTAAATTTCTTGATTGCAGGATGTCAGCAACCTTGCTTAACAAGACATGTAGAGTTATAAATATTTGTGTGCATGTGTACATGTGTGCATATGTGAGTTCTTCCAAACAGCCCATGAATCATTCAGTAACTACAAAAGGGCAGGTGTAATCAGTGGCATATAAAAATGCAATGTTTAGATTAATGATTTTTTAAAAATCTCAAATCCATTCTGAAGGTATGTGGGTTTTATGAGTCCTCATGCTAATGGGAGGCTATGGGAAGCACACTGAGGGCCATATAGGAGCTTACATTCCAGATGGAGAACTGTTGTCTTTCTCAGTGTGTACATGAAAAAATAGCAATATATTTATGTGAAAAACAGAGATAAATTTTTTACCTTTTATTTCATGAGCTAGAATGAACTAGACCTGCAATTAAATCCCAAGTGAGGTAAACCCTTGGCTTTGCACAATAGAACAAAACTCCTAAAAGATCTTGCAGTGATAAGCTCAAATTGATCAGAAATTGCCCGAGATTCTTCCTTACTTCTTCGACAATAAAAATCTTCTTGGCTTGTTTCCATGTGGTTTCAGTTTTTGATAATAACATGCCTCTCCATATTTACCCAGATCTCCAAGGGCAATTTCAGCACGTTTGTAAGATTAAACAAAAAATGTCAGCTAACATCTGGTCCTGTATGAACTCATAATACGAGAATAATCAATAGCCAGGTACACAGAGTTATAAATGTCACCGCTCCAGCTTGCAAAGATCAAACCTTTTCATACTCCAAACAACTGGGATTACACTGCCTGTGTTGTCAAGAATATTAAACAAACAGGCAATTTCAGTGTTGTTGTAAGAGGCTTTCATTGATTTGTCAATTTATTATTTGTTAATATATTGGTGGTTAAAAAATGAATAAACAACTCTAGATACTTTTCCTTGGAAATACTAATGAAATTTAAGCTGTTCCCTGAAGAAGTACCTTCTAAAGCCTTGCTGTGATTAGCAATTAGGGAATATGCTAAACTGCATTAATAGGAATAAACTTGCAAAATTACTAAATCCAAACAGCTTTTTTTTTTTTTTT
>VWZW01004956.1:56391-69868 GCA_013397115.1 Edolisoma coerulescens
GGGGAAATGACCCTATTAACTTTTAACCTTAAAATGTTGGGAAAGGAGGCTACTCCTGGGGGATGTCTGGGGTTGACTTGTGCTCTGGTGGAGTAGCCTTCATTAACTAAACGATTAACAATTAATTAACAATTAACATTTAAAGAGCAAACTAATAACATACACATTAACTCGTGAACAGTTAACTGGGGACAGGTGTCACAGATGGGCAAACCTTCAAGCAAAAGACCAGCTAGGATTTTTATGTATGACAGCACCTAGCTTTGGGGACAAACAAGCTGGTTTGTGGTGGAAGGCTATGAGCTCGGGTAGGTTTTTTTGCTGTATCTTGTACAAATCCTAGTCTTGCCTCTCCTAATGTTTATGTCAAAATGATCGCAAAAGCAAAACTTTTTTTTTTAAAAGGATGCATAGCATGGGCTTCAGAATAGTAAATCTCCATGTCTCAGGTATCATATATTAGTTGCATCTGTTTTCTTCACGTTAAAACACATAATACTAAAGGTTAGTTACTTCTGCTTTTAACCTGTTATCACCCGAGAGGTGTGCTCCTCTGGGGGTTAGATACTGTCTTCTGTAAACATGTAGCACCAGCTTCTGTTTTTATGGGAGGATGAGAAGATTTGTTAGTAAAACTCCATGCAAGACTTTGGAAGTGTAAATATGTGTTTAAATGTCCAGTACTTCAGATGGTCAGAACAGCTACAGTCTCCTCAAATGAAATGTTGCCTCTGTTTTTCATATCCAGCCAGTATTGTTTTGCTGCAAGTACATCAAGATGCACAAGATGCAATTTCTATTTATATTTCTAAGTGGCTGCATGACTTTATGAGGTAAGGATATTCCTTGTCCTTGATGTTATTTAATTTAGCCTTAAGCATTTTGTCTGAATGAAAAATGTTCATTTACAAATGAATTTCAGAGAAGTCATGGGATTTGCATATTAAAAAACACCCACAACCCTTTTTTCTCCTGCTAACAGGCATGACTACACATTGTAGGATGAGATTAATTAATGTGTCCTTGAATTACCTGGTAATGCTTAGTAGAAACAAATAAAATCCGTTTTTAAAACTGAAGACCCAGACTTCATAAAAAATACACAAAAAATCACATCTCCCCACCCCCCAAAATTAATGTTTTTAAAACTACAAGCCACATTTTTAAAAAACTACTCCTTTACACTTAATACTGGTTCTTCATCAGATGTCTATTAATATTAAGACCCAACTCTGCCACCATTTAAAGTGAAACTTGCTTTATATGCATATTACTGATACCAGTAGAAATATTGAAATTAAGAGGTAGATATGTCACTTGAAAATGTATTCATAAAATTCAGTTATACAGTAATGATGGTATTCTCCCATCAAGCTTGCTGCTGTCTTCACCCTTGTTATACATATCTTTTTCTTTAGTGTTATGGGGAATGGAAAAGGTACACATCCTTTCAGCATTACAAAGAAAAAGCAGAAAGCAGCAGGAGAATCACGCTTTCTATATCTTAATGCAAACTCTGTTTTCCTAGAAATTGATCTGTTTTCACAGTTTTTCGTACAGAACAGTTTTTCAACTGATTTGAAAGACTAATATTGAATTAATTAGTAAGGAATGTCTAACCTAGTCCTTTTCTTCATCTCTTCATCTTCACAGCTTTTGATGGCTGGATTTCTTCATCCATCCATGCTGTGGAGACATCATTAATTTTCTGTAACCCATGTTGAACATCTCTAGACAAGCTTTCCATAGATTTTGCACCATATTGTGAAATTTATTCTAGTAATGCTGTGACTCTCACTTGCATATCGACCCTTTCAGGTTCTTTCTACTAAGAGAAATGGTTCACAGTGTTTAAAATATTAAAAACTGCTTTTAAAATTTGGATCAATAACTTTATGGGGAAGAAATCACTTCTCCATCTCAAATTCCAGTACAAGAAGTGTTCCTGAGAATTTCACTCAAATAATTCATGACAGCTCTGACAAGAAGATTCACAGTTATCACCTACATCATAGGAACAATAGAAACACATTTGATCATCTCCCTTTTGTTCTATTGTTCGTCTATCACATAGACCTATTCTATTTGCAGCTGACAAGGGGAAAAAAACCCCACCCAAAACTTGAGTCACTTGAAGTTTCCAAGGGAAAGAGAATAAGAAGGTGAAATTAAACTGCTGTGTTATTGGTCCAGTAGTCACATCTCTTTCAGAACATACGTGAGGCAAAATCAAACCTCTCAGTATTGCAAATGAACAAGGGGGAAGGTCAGGTGTTTAATGAGTAAGGTAAAAGGAAGCAGTGCAGGTGGTGAGAGACACTAGAGGAACTATTAAACAGATGGATATAATATGGGTTAATACAATTCTACAACATTTTAGAAAAGATTGTCTGCTGCACTCTGTGGTTTTCAGTTTTTGAAACCAGGAAATGAAAGGCTAAGAAGAGATGTCTCTATAAATATACCAGGACTGTTATTACTGGGGAGGATAAAGAGCTATTACAGTTAAAAGGCTACACTGGCACAGTTACAAACGGTTATAAACTTGAGCTGAATACATCTAGTCTGAGAATTAGAAGAGTTTTTATAACTGTTAGTGTAGTGGAACCACTTCTTAGTGCAAGCACCGGAAACAGAAGCCTGAGCTAGATTTTACAAGAAACTCTACCAACTATTTCTGGGATTATAACCCCAAAAGAGGATTTGACTTGATGATGTGAGGAGTATCCTTTGAATCCTTAACTTTTAATTCCACGAGAAATAGCGGAGATACTTCCTGTGACCACATGAGAAGAACTCTGGATAGGCAAATTCTGTGGAATAGTTACAGGAAAAAAATTTATTCTGTTCTTTTCCAGCTAAATCCTAGAAGATTTTAAATTTACACCATTGCTACTAATTGAGGTCAATTCTTAAAATTCAAGTCTGCTGGAATCCTGTAATCCTTTCTGAGTGCTAAATGACCATCTCCAGTGCCTGCCGTGCCATGTGCCAGCAGTGTGCCCTTGTGGTGGCAGAGGTTATCCGCTTTTGTGGTGGTGTTATAAAAGTGAAGTCATCAGGTCATTTGTAAGGAGATGCAGGGGGAGGAGAGGGAATCTCATTGCAGCCTTCCACTATCTGGTGGGAAATGATAGTGAAAGCAGAGGCAGACTCATCTCAGGGGTGCAGAGCAATAGGGCAAGCAGCAGCCAAAGGTCACAAGGAAGGGAAGAAAGTCCGTGTCATTAAGCAATGCAAAAAGTTTCTCACAGAGATTGGAATCACCATCCTTAGAGATTTTTACAACTAAGCAGAACAAGGCCATGAAAAAAACATCTCTAATTTCGGAATTATCTCCACTCTGAGTAGGAGTTAGAGGTTCCTTTCAGACTACATGTTTTTGATTGACACTGAGAATTGTTCACAAATTAGTCTCTACTATGATTTTTCCACGTACGGGTGTACTTCAGACACCTAACTTAAAACATGCAAGGATATTTCTAGATGCACATTTAAAATGCCACTTTTGCAAAGCTTGCCTTCTGCCCATTAGGTCTAGTAATTTTCTATCTGCGAAGTAACCATTTTCCTGCAGATAATTCAGCTAAGAGGTATGCATTAGAAGAACTTTGCAGCTGAGTGTGAAAAACAAGGTTCACTCTCCTGTGGGAGTTTTAAAGTTTAATAAAGAGACAATAAGAGACATAAAAGAAAGCAAAGAGGTAAGGGCCGGGTGCCTTGGCACTCTGCCAAGAGCACACCTGATGTCCGGGGTAGTCCCTTTTTATACCATTTTTACTGTCTGTCCTTGCTGCATATTCAATATTTTCCGAGAAGTATTCTGCATGGCCACACCTTGGGTCCACCTTTTTAGAGCATTTTAGAGCATAAAAGCCACATTTCTTGGTCTTGTGGCTTTTATTTGTCTTGATTCCGGGCTTGGTCCTTTTAATTCCCCAGACCGTGATGGTTGATAACAGCGTGGCCTCTTCATCCTTCATGATTAATGCTGATAATGGCTTCAGGTTTCTCCATGGAGCACTGATAGGAGCTCTGGGTCCCTCTGTACTTTATGCCGCGAGTTGATAATAGTCTCTGGGCCCCATTCTCTCGTCCACTTGGAGGTTATCTCACCCGTCTGGGCAGCTGAAACACACTTGCTAAGTTTTGCTAAAAGAAAGAAAACTATATCCACACAGCAAAAAGCATTCCTAACACTATATACTATTTATCTTAATATTTGCGAAAAGCCAACCTTATAATATGCATTTATAACATGAGTTTACTAAGATTGCACAAAATAAGCTTCTTGGTGACTTTAAGATTTGTTTATCTTCTTTGGTGGTGTTCAGAGTGTTTTTAAAAGTTACAAAAATGCTGTGTCCATGTGGCGCTGTACCCCCCTCTTGCCTCCTGCCCTCTCCACGTGGTGTCCCCCTGTCCCTAGCCCTAACCACTCCCTCGGGTTTCTCTCCTTGGCCCTATTACCCCAACTCCGCCTATGTACCGCCCCTAGACCCTGAGACCATTTGTCCATGTGCTCTCCCCGCCCCCTCGTACTCAGATAACCTGAGGCTCCAGGCCACGTGACGGTCTCGCTCTGCCTCTGGGATCAGCCTGCTGACATCTCCTCCCCTCTGCCTTTGGGGGCCAGCACATGTGCTGGCTTCTAGGCTCAGGAGAGACAGCATGGAATAAAGACCTTTGCAGCCCATGCAGAGAGCCTTCTCACCTCCTTTGCCATCACTGAGTTGCAAGCTGACAGCCGGAGCGAGAGTGAGGGGCCGTCCAGGATGGGCTCGGGAGGGCACAGAGTCTCTGCCCTGCCCTAAGAAGTCCCCGCTGCGCTCCCAGGGAAAGTTGCATCTGCTAAGCAAGACCTAGCAATGCAACATATCCACATTACTACTTGGATGCAAGACAGCTGTTGAAATACTTGAAAAACTAGTACCCTATTTAAGGAGCATGTTAACTCATTTCCGTGTTAGATATTATGATATGTGAAAAAAACCTCCACAAAACCAAATCCACAAGAATCTTAATTTTTAAGAAAAAGGCTAGTTGGTTTCTTTTTAATGAAAGGAGGTTATGACACCAACAGCTGCTTTTCTAGGTGTACCTTGCCAAAAAGTCTTCCATTTTCCTTCTTCTGCCTCCATGCCTCTCATATCAATGGCAAATCCATTTTTATGAATTACTCTTGTGTCTCAAATACTTCTAAAACCACATTGTTTTGGGTTGGAAGTNAACCTATTGACATCAATCCCCCACTAGCTTTTGTGGAAGTTAAAATCAGATTTTGAATGTGGTGAGTACCATATTCCAGTGATTTCACATTTCATTTGCATTTCCTTGGAAATACACAAGTTAATTGGAATTGCCTCATAATGGTTTATCAGTTACTTTTCTCTGCCTAACTACTCTAAACAGTGCAAACCTGGCAAATGGGTATGTTGTTGGACATTGTGAGATTTCTTTTCTCTGCTACTTAACTCACAAAATGGAAAGAACTCCCTCAAAGTAAAGTCATTCCACTTTATTCACCATCAAAGCATGTAGAGCACTAGGTCTATTGTCTTTTAAAACCCGGTTTCTTCATAATTTCAATAAAGTTACTAGATTGAAAAATATAATATATAAACAGAATTTATTCAAATTGCAAAACTCCAAGAAATTCATGTGTACTTATCTGTCCTTCAGAAGGAAAAGCTGCTGCCTACATAAAGTGAGTATTAATCAGCAGAAATTGTTGCAAGCAAAATTTTCCTTGCCACCTTCTCAGGGTTAGAATCCATGTCATTTAGCCTGATATTGTCCAAAGCTTGACATTGCTGTTACTTTGTAGGTATGAAATTTTGTACATACTGGAAGAAATTAAATTAAGGAAGGTATTATTCAATTATACTGAATGTTTCTGAGAGTATCTCAGTGAGATCAAAGAAAATTGAAAGTAGGTTTGGTCTCCATTCTCTGTATGACAGGATCCGTAATGGAAACTAAAGGAGTAAATGGATTAAGGTATTGGAAATGGAATGACATAATTTTCTGAACTCAGTAACCTGCTTCTGCTTTCACAATCCAGGTGTATATCTTCTGAGCCTTCAATCAGTTCCCTTTGGAGTGTACAGAATATGGATTTCACCATTCTCTTCTACACTTGGTTTGGATGTTTAGATGCACTTTAATGCCACAAGTAGTTTCACATGAAACAGAATTTCACATTTGCAGAATGGCAAAAATAAACCCCCTGACAATCACAATAGTGCAACAAATTCTGGTAAGTTAATTTGAAGCCAAATTACCTAAACATATTCAAAATATGCCTTGTGTTTCAATTTTGGTTTTCCAGGTTAAAAATTAGATAAAAAAACTAATAGCATAATGCTTATATATTAACTATAAAGTTCTATGAGTAGTTTCACGGAATCATAAATCATAGAATCATTTAGATTGGAAAAGGCCTTTGAGATCACCAAGTCCAACCCTTAACCCTGCCAACTCCACCACTAAATCATGTCGCCCAGTGTCATATCTGCATGTTTTTTAAGTAGCTCCAGGAATGGTAACACAACCACTTGCCTGGGCAGCCTGTTCCAGTGCCTGACAACCCTTTCTGTGAAGAAATTTTTCCTAATATCAAATTTAAAACTCCCCTGGTGCAATTGAGGCCACTTGTTACTTGGGAGAAGGGGCTAACCCCTGAGCAAAGATCTTTTTCCCCTCTAAGACATGTGTAGCCCACCTGTTTCCAACAGGTCTGGTGCCATGAAAACTGAATTGTCATCAAAAACATGTCGATACAATAGGTTGTAGCTAAGCTTAACTATTATATATTCCAAGAAAGTTACTGTATGGATTAATGTCTCTCCAGTTTCCTTTGAACCCACTGATAAAAATTCATCTTGTGGTTTGCCAAAATAAAATGTTAAATACAACCTGTAACTGTAAAGTGACAGCGTGCACACCCTAACTGTGTGTTGCTCTTTTTTAATGGTGGTTCCAGCCACCTGAACTGCAGGGAACAGGGATACGGCCTCTCACAGACTGATCCATACAAATGCTTCTGTTCACGTATGGGTTACCTGCATGTAAGAGTTACTTAGATTAACATTCATGAAGACATTCATTCCAGCAGAGAGATAACAGTGTCTCAGCCATCTGTGAGAGAACTGTGTTATCTTGAGAGTATATCCTTAGTCTCTCTCCTCGGTCAAATTGATATTTAATTACATGTGAGTAGGTATTTAACCAGACAAGGTGTTTTACTGATAAATAATCTGAGAGATTTAAGCTCTTAAGAGTTGTTTAATAGCTGAAAAAGTATAGAATACAAGTGGTACAGACCTTAATCACTGGTGTAGCAACAATTTTACTCTTTGCCAGTGCCTTCGTTGGCACCAGGGCACCTTTGACAAATCTCATTACCTAATTGCTCCTTAGGTACTTAAACCTCTTAATAAATCTGGCCCCCAGGCTCTTATCATGACCAAAAATACATCAGGAGGTGGGCATATAATTGTTACTATTGCTTAATCTTGTCTTTGTTATAAGGATTCTTCTTACATATCTTTAAAAAAGAGAATAAATTTTACTTTGATTGACACTCTATGAAATTTGTGTAAATCTACTCTTGTGATGTGAGTCTTGGTGTTTTGTAGTCACACACTTCAGGTGTTTCCAGTTAGCTTGATGGACATGAATTTGAGGTTTCAGCAAGATCTTATTTAACACATGAATAGAAGGAGTAGGTTCACTTGAGATTCACTTTCTCTTTCTAGTAGACTTATTAATAGATTATTGGGCCATAGGAAGAATGAGTTCAGTCTTGACTATTGAACAGTTTTAATAAAGCATGCATTATGCAAAAAAAAAAAAAAAAAAAAAAGAATGAAAAGGAAATTATTCTAAAATAACAGTAATTGAATCATGGAGTTAAAGGAACGAAATTGATAAGCAGCCAAAGGAACACAGAAATAATACATTTTTAATCAATAAATGAAAGTGAAAAATAAATACTACATTCTTGTTGGATGAGAACTCATAATTTCACTTCTCTTAGTAAATTTTAATGTACAAAATTAAGCTTACATTGAGCAATTAGCTGCAGAGGAAATACTGTATGGAACGTCTGTTTTTTTAAAAACCCAACCAAAAACAAGACCAAGAATTTGGTACAAAAAAAAGTGCATGTTATTCCCTGACTAATCCATGTAAAAATTAATCCACCAGTTCAAGGTGTTTCCATCATTTTAACACACCTCCTCTCTGCACTAAACTGGTCTGATCAATTCCAAGTCAGTGCCTCTGTCTACTCCCGATCCTTCCTGAGGAAGGGCTCTGCTCTGAACAACATGAGCTCTCATCCAGGCTGTCACCATCCCCACACCGTGTGGGTACAACACTCTCAGTCTGATTTGAATTCCTAGGAAGACTTTATAGCTTCAGAATCATTGTGGTGCCTTCAGGTTGTTCAGACCCTCCATCTGTGCATCAGACTCACATCCCCAGCATCAAGGAATTTCTGTCTTCTCCACCAACCAACATACTAAATTTATGATGCCATCACTTGGAAGCCACCCAATTTCGCTGATCTTTGTGTTGCAATCTTCTTGTTTTTCAGAATAAATTTTTCTGACTTTAGATCCTAAATCCCCAAATTGGGAAGCCTATTACCCATATGGTAAATACCTTTAATAAAACAGCAGACTGATTTTAGAAAGCTGTCAAGGTTTTCATGTCCTACAAACAACGGCTTAGTGTTTTAGAGTACTCAAGATTCATTCACCATGAAAATCAAGTCTGCCAACACACACACTGAAGTTTTAACTTGGTTAACTGAACCAAGAATGAACTCCTGCTTTGCAAAGATCAGATCTGTGCCCCTGGTGGCCAGTCACAATTCAATATACTTAGAATGTACCATAATTTTCCATTTGACTACTCAAGAACATCCAAGTTAACCTGTTAAGATTTTGACAGCTCAGTATGCAGTGTCACATCTAATCATATATCAATTCTTCTAGCCTGTTTTATAAATCAGATAGTGGGATTATTAAGGGCAAACAGAAAACACACCAAATACATAAAGCTATGAATTTATTGTTAGTATAAATGAAATCTTAATAATATAATGATCAAGATGTTATTAGAGATGATCTATTTTTAATGAAAAAGTAAATTAAAAACTGTTACAGAAAATGTTTCAAAATAATAAAATTAAAATTCATACACAGTGTGTGCATAACTATTTCCTGATGTCTATGCCTTTCTTTCATTTTATGAAAGCCCTTTCATTGCTCTTAGAGTCCTAATGTTGACAGTGTCCATTCAATGGTGGTAATGGAGTGTACAGCTGGGCATCACTCTCCTATGTCCTTTGCTATGTGCAAATATATGAGTTGATATTTATAGTCTCCTGTCTCTCAGTAGATGACCCACTTGGGGTAATTATTAACTTTGCTAATATGTTTTTTACAATTGGCTTTGTCTTCATTGGTTTGTGAGTTCATGTTACTTCCAATGTACTATGTATGGTGGTTTTCATGTAGCTGTTCATAGTCAGTCTTTGTTCTGTTTCTCCTAACCCTGTCCTGAGCACTGGTGGGATGTGATAGTCAAGAGGTCTCCAGTGCCAGCTTGTGCCCCTGCCTGTGTATCATGTCCTCTGCTCCCATTTCTCAAGGCCTCACCTATGATACCATGACTCTCTTTGTCCACTGTTTGTCTTTATACCGCCCTCATAAATCTCTTATTCTGTGAAGAATACATTGTTTTATACTATGAAGAAAAGTAAAAGAAATTTGATGTAGCCATAAGAAAAGTTGCTGTTATAGCTAAAACAAAAACAAACAAAGCTCCAGAGAGGCCAAGGCAAGTTCAGGTGAAGCAAGCATTGCAAGCCTCTGTGCTGGACCCTTGCAGACTCAGTACAAAGCTGTTGCCACTGTTGTGTCTATTGCCAGCTGTTGTGTCTGTTGCCAGCAGTGCCACTACTGGCACTGTAGAGCTGCAGGATAACTGACAGTCACAGCCAAAAACAGAAACCCTACCCTGTACACGGGATATATAAATAATGTCCAGCTACAGAGTAGGATCACACCTCGCCGACTTGACCAAAACAGAGTGCCATTTGGGAAATGCTTATTGGAGAAGTATTGCAATTGTAAGTAAATCTGACATAATATTTGTAATGAGTCCCAGCAAGATATCAAAGCCAATATCAAAGCTAGTTCATATTTACGAGGGGCAGTTGGACAACAAACCCTGGCAAAGTTTAAGTCCTTTAAGTTTGTCTATATATTGACACTTAAAAAAACTGTATAAATTTGTTTGACGACACTAAGTTTCTGCCTCATAATTTTTCTGAAATGAAAATAGACCCAGACTGGTTCCACTGGATTTAGAAATAAACTAAAGCCATTGCATATGTCTAAGAGAATGTTACACAGGTGACAGTCACTTTATCCTTTTTTCCAAATATTTTGTAAATTTGTAAATTGTAACTGGTTTTCTCACGTATTTCAGAGACAACCCATAGGCCATTAGAGCATTTCTGACTCCTATTAAACTTGGAAGCTTCCATGTTAGTGATTCAGCAAAACCATTATTTTCACCTTCATGAGTCATCACAAGTTGTTTATACCTCAAGTGCAAAAGTAATGGAATGTACAAGTAATCTTGACTTGCCCAGCATGACTGTTATAATCTATTTTCTAATAGTAACCTACATTTGTTAAGATACTGCTTCTGATGGGTTATTCAGCAATCAAACATTAGATATTTAATTGTCACAATAAATAAAAAATGTAGCTTTTCAGAGCTAATGGATGGTAACTTGAGGCTGTGGATTCTGGATGGATTTTTTTAGGAGTGAGGATCTGATATCATATTGCCATTCACTTTTTGTACATGAAAATACCTTTCCCCCCCCCCATTTTCCTCCTAGCTGCATGCCCATTACAGTAATAAATAACACAATAAGCTTGATGGTGATAGTGGAAACTATACCTATGCAGAGATTAATCAAGTACTCTGTAGGTAATCTCTTTACATTCACAACAGAATGTGTTTAGACAGGTTGGCTATTCTAAATAGATGTTAACCCTTCCATAAGGGTACTTACGACATTAGCAACATTTATAAGGACAGCAACTAACATTAACTTTTAGTGCATTAGAAGCAGAAAATTAAGACATTCTAACCAGACCAGTGAGGAAATAGATCTGAAATAGCCATAAGCGCTCAGTTTCAAAAAGAAGCTGGTTTAAACACTGTGCTGCCACAAATAGCAGCTCTTAAACATCCATTTATCTTGGCCATTTAAATAATCCCTAGGGACTAGGGAGGCACTAATGAATGAAATATCCATAGGGGAGAAAAGTAGAGTCTTGTTATGGTAAACTGTATAGCCCAGCAGATTTGGACTTACATACCTACCTGCATTTTATGTAATACCTCTGCCAGAATCACCTTAGACTCCAATGCTGTACAATAATGGGACTTCTATGATACTAGTGCAGATGACTGTATTAAAAAAATCAGGAAAGGCATTTTCAAGAACATGAGATTTTATTTAAATCAAGAGTCTTCTGCTAAACTCTGCCAGCAATTTCAGCAATTTCTACGCAAGTGCTAACCATTAACTATGAAAAGTCGCAGGTTATGAAAACTTAACACAAGAAACAGAAAAATAATTGTCAGATATAATGCCTTCTGCAGTCCACATGGGAATGTGTGACTGCTTGTGGGCATGCAGTACTTTTCCTCCACTGAAAATTCAACAGCCAAGAGGGCTGTTTAAGGGGTAGTATTCATGCTGGTTAGTATTGGAGAACTTGGGATAATAGACTAGAGTCTCAGGCATTGGGCACGATGTTAATATAAGCACTCTGAAACCCTCTCTCAACACCTTTTGTTCTTCCTGGGTAGCTTAACAAGAGCAGCCTCATCCTGTAGTACCAAAAGAGAGTCAGGGTGAATTCCTACAGTGTTGCACATTATATTTATAACCTCTACAGTCTTCAGTGTTGTTCCACAGTGTCTTTTTTCCCTTTAAATATGGGAGCTCATATTCACTAAGTGATTTAATTTTCTATAGGCTTTCCACAGCCTTGCAAAGCTTTGCAGAGTAGCAATGTCATTTTTAAAGGTAGTTTCTTATTTTGGTTACCCACCCTCCTCATCCTACTCAGGACTTCAGGATCTCTGGATCAGATGTTATTATTTCAGCAGATTGTGGTTATCAGCAACGTAGCAGCAGATGCAAAACACCTTGCATTAGTCTGACAATGTTAGCCAGATGAAATAAGCATAAGCAAATCTGCCTGCCTAAGGTCTTGTGAGAACAATTTATACTATAAAGTCCCAGAAGAGAATGCACTTGTGAGGAGCTGTTGTCATGCAGGCCTGAGCCAAATTTTATCATTTTCCTTCTGCCAGTCATACAAAAATATGTTCTGAAAGAGAAGGAAGTTGAAAACAGCTGCCTCAAATGTGCAGACTGCAGGCAGAATGTTAGGAATACCACAAGAAAATGATCACACATGGTCTATTAAATGCTCAGGAAGAACTGAGACAAGACACATTTTCTAATGACAGTTTAAAAACACTACCAATATTTCTTCTGAAGTAACAGCTCAAGTAAAAACACCTGCTAGTTTTGCTTAAGAATCTTTAATAAAGCAGAAGTGGACCTCAAATGGAGGAAAGAGAGGGACAAGACAGAAAAAAAAGCAGAATGTCTTTTTCAATATTATTGGGGCTTAACATGAAAAAGAAACCCCTGTGAAGTGTTTGTGTTTAGCAGTCAAGAACAAAGAAAACTACCTTCTTGCATTATGACTGTTCTCCTTTGTGACTTCTCATTTCATTCTAATCACCCATTTAAGTTGTGATTGTAAACATATTTAATCATGTATATTCACGGATGCAGAATCTCCACCTACCATTTAGTGCTCTGCTGCAGGACAGGTTTGCAAAGTGCAAGTCATGCATCAGCATTAAACATGCTAAAACCATTGACCATTGTTGATGAACTTCACTGGGTACATACATGATTTCATTCATAGGAAAGAAACTTTCAAATGGTGTTACAGATAACCTTTGCCCCATCCTGTAATGTGCCAAATTTTGAAAAGCATCCTACATACATGAAAAGCTGTGGTGGGTTGAAATAGAGTTGATAGACAGAGTTTTAGACCAATCGCTTCTCACAATTTTACATATAAAAGTCAACACGACTGTAGGAAAGAGAGCTTCTGGTCCGGTCTCTCTTGGAGGGGTGGCCAGGCTGGGACCTCTGCACCCTCCAGTGAGATCCTCCGGGATCTCTCCCCGTCCAGCACAGCGGCACAGACCCCTGGGTCACTGCAGGAAAAAACTACCCCAGAGGCACGGGCAGCTGAAAACAGCCATGATTTGCTGCACAGCTGAACTTACCCGGTGCAGCTCTTGGGTACTGGTGAGTTTCCCCGCCCCTTCCTCTCCTCCCCCCCAC
>VWZW01004956.1:69944-91025 GCA_013397115.1 Edolisoma coerulescens
GTTGTTTTCAGGCTGGAATTTGCTTATCCTTAAAAGAAATACCCCATGATGGCAGTGTGGGAAGACTGCAAGATTCATGAGAGAAATGTTTTTTCATGGCAGCAGATTTCCGGGCGAGTCTGTTTTTGCTGGTAGCAGTTTAGAAACCACGCTAAGCAGAAGAAACCTCTTTTTCCCTCAGATATGGAAGAAACTTTTAAGAACTGCAATACTGACCTGAATCACATGTTATCCTTTGTGCAAGTTGGGAAAAAGGGGGAGGTGTTGGAGGAAAAGGGGTGTTTGCTTTAGTTTCTTATTATTTCTTTTTACTTTTAATTCTGTTAGTAATGAATTTCTTTATATTCTTTAAAGTGTTGAGCCTTTCGCCCTTCTCCTAACTTTTATCTCACA
Source organism: Edolisoma coerulescens (assembly GCA_013397115.1). Taxonomy (NCBI): domain Eukaryota; kingdom Metazoa; phylum Chordata; class Aves; order Passeriformes; family Campephagidae; genus Edolisoma; species Edolisoma coerulescens. Next base: position 70,338 of record VWZW01004956.1, read on the forward strand.
GAAAGTAAAAGAAGCAAACAAACCTACTACAAAAGCCAAAGTGAGTTCTTCTGTGGAGATCAAAGAGGGCCCCGTAACATAAAAGAGATCTGAAAATCAAGGGACAGAGATTTCAGAGAAGGATGTGGAGTGAGGATGTCCAGATAAACCTGATAACCTAGGCTGAATGACAGATTATTCTCTTCCTTTCTGCCATTTCTATCTCCCGTGATGAAGGGGAAGACCATCTATACAGAGGAGTAGTCAGTTCTAGGCATGATAAACACTAGTTTTTTTTTCCAGAATTTAAAGAGAAAAATTGAATTTTCAAAGTTCTGATTTTGTCTAATATTCAAATGCATCTCCAGTGTATGTATTCTGTTTCATGTACATATACTGGTTTTTCCTTTAAAAAACCCATGTTTTTCCTTATATTCTTAGAATTTCCAAACATGTAAAATCAGATTTTTTACAACACACTTAAGCAGCAGGTGTGTGAGCAGTGCTTTGGAGTGCAGATGTTGCCTTTAGATGCAGTATTTCTCCTTAGAGGCTGAGAATTTTAATGAAAAATAAATCTTATTTACAAGGTATGTCTAGACTAAAAGAAACTAAGCACAACTTAATCTGAATACTTAAAAAACCCCAGTGAAGATGGTTCCCTTGAATCAATTCTGGACAAAAAAAAAAAAAAGTCTTCATATCTTCATAATCTGAAAGAGTCTCTGGTCCTCCTGAGCAGATAATACAAATTCAGAATGTACCAAGCCGACTGAGTACTACCTTCTCTCTCTCCTAGATTCCTTTATAATTTCTTTCTCTGATCAAATACCTTCTATCTCTGCTTTCAAATCTTTTTTTTAATTTTTGTTTCTGGATCTGTGTGCACAGAGGGACTGGAGAGCAGATGCATTCACTCAGAAATGTAACACTGTAAATGAGAATTTGTTTTAACGATGCTTAATCTGCATCTTTCAAAAAAATAGTTACTCAGCAGAAGCACAGAACTTCACATTGTAGCTGATTAAAACCATCTCCAATTTTTTCAGAAGAATTTTAAAACTCTTTGATTTTTATCCCCGAAACGTAAACTATTGAAGCAGCATGTTGTTCTGTTATGTAAGGGATCTATTGATCATAGAAAAAATGAAGTTATATAAAATGAACAATAAAAATGGTTTGCTCTTGATAAATATTACTGGTTGTGATTTACCACAAAGAGATCTTGAGATAGCAAAAATTCTTCAGATTAACTAAAAAAAAAAAATTCAAAGGAGAGACATATTTCTTTTCTATCAGGAAGAAAAGAATAAAAATTAAGGGATTAAAGTCTTTAATTTAGCAGTCTTTTAAAATCTATTTAGTGGGCAACTGAGGCAAAAGGCATTACCTGCCATTATGCAGCTAAATGATCATTTTTATAAACTGCATTTTTAACAAAATAAGAGAATGGAAAACGACCTGTTCAATTTTAACTCACATGGAGCCAGAATTCACTGTAAATCACTGATCCTTAGCATTCCACATTCAATTTCCTTCTATTTAAGTGTGTATTTTTAAGAGATTGAGCTTACATGGGCTTCATGTATAATTTAAACTCCCCAGGCAAACCTATTTTATTACTATAATCACATTAAATGTAAGTAATCTATAGAAAAAAATATTTAAGTGGGATGGAAATGGAAACAAATGGAAATGTGAAGTGAAATGAAAATGCTGCTTGAATATTATTTATTAAGTGAAGTCTGCAAGTGAGAGAGTCTGGAAAGAAAATCAGTAGTAGAACTCTGTCTCTATGGAATCTGTAAAAAATGCAGGGAGCACTGAAAAATCAGTTAATCGAAGATTCATCTCTAGAGTCAAATAATCCAAAAGGCAAATTAACATCTCCTACATGAGAACTTGAGTTCTTTTTAAAAACCTGATCCACTACTAAGTGACAGGCACTTTCAAAAAATCTGGAACTCAAATGGTTTTTGTGATGAGGTACTAAACCCAGAGGTACACAGACTGAGCCCCAGCAAATTCAAACTACTCAGCCAGCTTTTCAGATTAATTTATTCTGCAGATTTACAGAAGTGGCTAAAAATACTCAGGATTACACTAGCTAAGAATTGATGTCTTACATGTATGCAACATTTCTAATAGGTTTACATTAATATCTGCTTCCTGTCTAAAGAATATGAATGGAGAAAGAAATCCACAGTAAACAATCCAACAGAATAATCCTTCTATAAAAGGAGAGGAGGGCCATCCTGAATGGCAATTGGTATAGCTGTTGGCAAGATGATTAGCAGTACCACTAGCACCTTTAATCTAATTGGACTCATGCATGCAAGTTAAATTATCCTCAGGATTTATGTCACTTAAGAGAAAAGCTGAACTGAATCAAGCATTTAAATCTTATTTTTGGATCTGGCTCATTATACCACCTGGGATGGGAACGTGCTCATCTGCTCTGAGCTGCACTGACCCCCATCAGTAACTGTCTCTGCAGCCCAAAGGTGCTGGGCTGGCACAGGAGCTCTGCACAGATACTGGGATCTGCACAGCCACCCCTGCTGCTGCTGGTAAATTGAATTAACTTGCTCCTAAGTGCATCCAAAATGCTGACACTGCACCATGATCGTAGTGACTTGCATACTGCTTGGTTTCTAAAATTCAGGGAAGAGAGAGTTCTCTTCATTTCTCACTAGATTTGTTATTGAAAACTGTGCCATTTTTCACAATTATATTTTAGAAAAATCACATTTTCACTGTGAAGCTTCTGGCTCACAGTTGAACCAGAATCAAAAACTAGGACTGGATTATTGAATTGCTGTAATTTCAATGTTTAATTTTCTCTGAGTAGGACCCTGATGCACTGACAGAATCTGGTCCCAGTGGAAGGCAGGACCATTTTTTCCATCTTTGATTCACTCTTCATAAGTAGTTTCATGACTCATGGCTTGTATCCTTTGAAAGGATTGATTCAAGCCACTGTAGAGATCTGTGAATTCAACACCGGAATTACATGGCATCACTAGGACGTGCCAATAACATTCACACAAATGAGAAATGAATTATGGAAAATTATAATTCTGATCCATCACTGTAATGATGTATCATTTTTGAACATTATCTGGACAGTGTTAGAACCTGACCCTCCATATGCTCTTTGGAAATGCCTCTCAAAGTGGAAGCCCACAGAGGTCATCTACAAGATGACAAAGACTTGCACCTTCTGGAGAAATGCAGCAGACAATTTAGGAATAAAGTTTAAAAGAGGATATTTTATGTGTATACATTTGCTCTAAAGAGAAGAGTTACAAACCTTTGCAAATACTGTGCGATGCTCTTGTCTCTCATTTAGTCTCATCCTCCTGTGTGGTGGGACACTTTTTGGCATTTCAGTCTAAGTGGAGTCCTACAACCCATTTTCTTTCCAGCCTCTCCCAGTGTGGCCCTTCTAAAGTTCAATATCCTTTTGAATGGATATTCAGGAGTCAAATTTGTTTCCTGTCTTTCCTAGGGTGTTGTATGGAGACACAGTTGTTTTGCAGGGACTTCTAAGAGCTGGAGAGTCAGCCAGAGTCAATGTTCCTGCTTTTATCTTGAAAAGGTTTTAAAGATCAATGCACAATAATAACAGAAAATGGCCTCCAGATTGTCGCAAGGATGGCGGTACCAGAATCAATACATAATTTCTGACAGATAATTGCCCATTTTTTGGATAGAAGTTCCAACCTTCTCAAAATTGCTCCCTCCCTAATTTCAGCAACCACTTACAGAGAAACAGTCAAGTGAAAGTGTCTTCCAGCCTTGACCTTGATGTCTATACTCCTAACAGTCCTAACTCACTTGGTCTCTGCTGATAGCTCATACTTCCCAGAGTGCTCACCTAGGCAAACTTTGATAGCCATAACACAGAATGTGGCATGTCCTAAGCCACATTCTGCTCTGCAGGAGCTGCATCGTGTTTCCCATACACCTTGAACATTTTAAGGCTGCATGGACCATCCTCTGGGGTGCTGGTCTCTCCCCACTGGTCTGTACATGGTCACACACCTCTTTCAGTTTGACCTATCTCAAAAAGCTCTTCCCCTTACAATTTGCAAATTAAAACATGAAGTTCACAACAGAAATTCCATTAAATCCTAAAATTTTTTGCTTTGTACTTTAAAACAGATTCTCACTTCTATTGCTAACATCTGCAAAGTCTTTCAAAGAGTTTTGGAATTATTACTATGACATTCATATTTTCTCTTTCTTTCTTTCTTTCTTTCTTTCTTTCTTTCTTTCTTTCTTTCTTTCTTTCTTTCTTTCTTTCTTCCTTTTTCTTTTTCTTTTTCTTTCCTTTTTGTGAGAGGAATCCTCCTAAATCACTGCAAACCTCTCTAATTTTCATTTTCACATTGCTACTTTTTAAGCTGTTTAAAAATGTAAATATCAAACAAGCTCAGCCCTGTGAGCTGTTCTCATGTTTCACTAGTAATGTCTTTCTTTTGCTTTCAGCACAGTCGGTTGCTCTCTGTGCTCTACCCCATCCCTTATCTTCCATACAATTCATGCACTAATCCCTATCTTCTCTCTTTTAAATAATTATTGTCACATCAAATGCTTTGTTGAAATCCAGAGAGATTACATCTGCTTCATTTTCCTTGTTTAACATGGCCTTATTTTATCAAAGAAAGTTATCAGATACATCTAATGTTATCTCTCTTTGATAAGTACAAGATGGCATTCACAGACTGATCCAGATATAGTCTGAGCATACGCATTAACAATTCACATTTCTTTCCCAACCCAAATGGACCCCACCACTACAAGACCATTTCACTCCTACAAAAGTCACATGTTCTTACAGTGATCCAAATAAATAAAATTTCTTCTAGGAATTAATTCTAATTTCATTCTTATATCTTCTGGACCAAACCACTCTGAAGATCCCAGGTAAGGCCAAAGGTGGGACTAATACTAGTCGAAAAAAATATAAGTGGCATATTGTCTGGGGAAACTGGCTTTAAAAGAACTATACCAGTTATTGTCGCACCAGATAGATTTTATCTATAATAGTTATTGTCGTAGAGGCATTTTTCTGCTAAATCCCCTTCTGTAAAAATATTAGGTTTTACAGTTCCTGCAGGGAAAACTGATGTGCAGTTATTCCAGTAATGTCTTCTCTAGTCCCACTCTTATACAACTCAGTGCCAGCAGCAAGAGAGAAATGCTCCAAGAAAAAGATAAATGAAAAGTCACCTTTGAAGGGATATAGGATTTGTCACAAAAAATCAGTATATTCATTCTCTACAGTAAATACATGATCCCATTCTCATGTGAGAGAGTATTTCTGATGCTTCAGAGTGAAGACAAAAATAGAAATAGTAGAACAGGTAATATACCTGACTGCTTAATAAAATTCTTCCCTGACATTCACAGTGGATATAGTGAAGCACCCATGAAATATTCTTACATCGAGTTCAATGGAGCTGGTGTCTAAGTGCATGCAGGATTAAGGTCACACTAAATATAGCTGCACTAAGAATATTGTCTCTATGAACCAACAGTTCATACTGGAGAAGATAAAATCAGCCAGATTCTTGTCTCAGAGTTGAGAGAAAGGGATTAAAACCACTTTTCAAATTTTCATCAGTTCATATGCTCAAAATCAGAGACTTGGTCATAGTCCCACAAGTGCCCACAGTGAAAAATTACAAAGATTTAAAAAGCTGCAGCTTCATTCATCTATCCATTGTTCTCTAGCTCTCCTGTGTCTGTTCTCTTTCTTTTCAGGGCTTTCTTCTCTCTTATGTCACACCTGCTTCAATAATTACAGGGAATGATTTTTCAACCATCTGCCAGAGTGGATTTGTGTCTGGATGATGCCTTTTATTTTTCTATTACCAGATTAGGAAGGTGGTTTGGAAATGAAAATAGAGATGAGAAAGAAAAAGGAGCTAGGAAAAAAGTATAATCTGTAGTACAGTCATCATGTATATTATGACATTAAAATGATGCCTGAGATGATCATGGACAAGGTTCTAAAACTGTCATTTTTTTCCCCACTTCCAGCTAGCTGAAAAAAACCCAAAACTTCTTTTAGCTGAGAGAAGGAGGGTATTACTAGAAAGGGATAAGTAGGTAACCACAGCACATAAACTTGGTGACTTGTTGACATTTACACAGGAAGTGTAAAAAGTAGACCAAGAAGGTCATCACACCATGTGTGACTTGAGGAACACATAAGTCTCTTAATGATATGAATGTATCAGAAATTGTGATTGTGTATGCATTTTAGAAGGGCAGAATTTGTCCCATCATGTTGTCTGGAGAAAAGTATGACACACTGTAATGTGCTTTAATTTATTCTCCTGTGTGCAAACTCATTGTGAATGCAGAAACAGACATTGTGGTGATTAGATTTAATAGGATTAGGACTCCCTGATGCCTTGCTTGTACAGTGATTGTTCAAATTCTTGTAGAAGGAGCATTTTAATTTCATTTCTTTGTAAAATTCAAACTTCATTACCTCTTCAGCTTATTTATAATTTAATTCATTACATAATACTTATTTTCTCTTCTAATAATTACACCTCTACTTCACCTTCCTAAGTGTGCTGGTTTTGGCTGGGGGAGAGTTAATTTTCTTCTTAGTGGCTCAGACAGGGCTGTGTTTTGGATTTGTGCTGAACACAGGGTCGATAATACAGAGATGTTTTTGTTATTGCTGAGCAGGGCACACACAGAGCCAAGTCCTCTTCTGCTTTTCCTCCTGCCACTCCAGCAAGGAAGTTGAGGGCTCATGGGAAGCTGGGAAGACTGCCAGGAAGGGTGACCCCAACTGACAAAAGGGATGTTCCAGACCATATGACATCATGATCAATATTTAAAGGGGGGGGGAAGAAGGAGGAAGAGGGGAACATTTGGAGTAGTGATGTTTGTCGACCCAAGTCACCATTACATGTGACAGGGCCCTACTCTCCTGGAGATGGCTGAACACCTGCCTGCCCGTGGGAAGGGGTGAATCAATTTCTTGCTTTGCTTTCCCTGTGTGTGAAGCTTTTACTTTCCCTATTAAACTGTCTTTATCTCAACCCATGAGTTTTCCAGCTTTTATCCTTCCAACTCTCCCCGATCCCACTGGTCGGGGAGTGAGTGGGTGGCTGCCTGGTCCTTGGCTGCTGTCTGGGGTTACACCATGGCATGAACACAGGATCTCTCTTTCTGTACAGTACTCTCTGTATCAGGCTTGGTACTTTTAGTCTGTTTCTGATTTTCTGTTCTCTCTTTAGTCCTAATCGCTATGAGACCTGTGTTCCTTGTAACAGGATGCTTCTGTGTATACAGGTAGTTACTTTCTTAGCCATTCCCTGCAGTGCAAAATTCAATCTCCCTTTTGTTCAAGCATGACTTCATTGGGGAGAATGAACAGATTAAAGAGAGCAACTGTCAGATAGCTCAAACCCATTTTCCTCTAGATATCCATTGTGCTCAGTCTTTGGCCAGGAAACTATTCTCAATTCTGTTTTGTGTACAAGATGATGACTTAACTGCTTTGATGACCAAACAGAGGTTGCTAGGTCATCATTACTGGTATGAGCAGGAACATGTTTCTGGCAGACTGTTGCAGTCTCTAAGTTTTTGTTGTGTTAACTGGGATTGGACAAAAAGGGTATCACCATGCTGGCATCACCATCGATTCAAGGTGCTTGGTGTTGTTGCTACCGGTATTGCCGGAAGATAGGGCTGCATTCCTCACTGCTACTTTATCCCACTTTCAACAGGAACTGTGAGATCTGTTGTTAGTACATGGACATCATCTGTAACTGCAGCACAGACAAGTATCTTTAACATTTGAGCCCCTTCACCTTAATAATTGACCACATAGTTCCTGTATATGTGGTTTATGACCAAAGCAAGACAGAAGCTAGCTCATCCATTCTATAAAGAACACACTTAACTCAGTGTGGTTTAATAAGAAATCAAAGCTAGAGTGATAGCTCCCTTCTAGAATGGATTGTAAAAAAGATCTAAGTTAAGCCACATTCAGATGACAATTTTTAAAATTCTACTCTGCATATGGGCCAGAGAGTTAAATATAGTGTTCTCTTTTGTAAACAACTATAGTCACAGTGGTCTATTCTTCTTAAATATGCTCAAAAAATGGTTTTTAGCATCTCAGTGCTAAAACAATGGCTGAAAAGTTGATTTTATTTACGTGGTCTTATGGTTTGGGTGCAACTGCAGTTTATCACCCAAAACTCTAGAGATGAAAACTTCTATTTCAGAAAAATAAAGTCATTACTTTTTCCCCTAAAGATCAAGGCAGAGGTTAACAGCCTAAAGCTGTGAGATATGTGGTGATTTCTTTCTGTTCTACTGTGTTCTGAATTCTGTTCTGTCACAGTTCTGTAGCACTATTATGCAAGACACACAGCCTTTGTAATCTCTCTCTCTTTAACTATCAAGAGCCCTCTTTTACATGTAAAGTGGCTGCCCCCCCAGTTGTGATGCAGTGGCAGGACATTTGACTATAGCCTCACCTCCGCTTCTTCCAAAACTATAAATTGACATTTGGAATGCTCCCTGGCAGAGGATGAGAATGCAGCCCCATCTGCAGACAAGACATCTGCTCCTCTCTCCTCCCCAGAGCAAGGAGGCCTCTTTGGTAAGACTTGCACATCTGCCTGTCTCAAAGCATACATGGGTGAAATTAAGCTTAATTAATGGTAAAGTTAAGCTTAATAAATTGCCAGTTATGTTGGGGTTTTTTGGTTGGTTGGTTGGTGGTTTTGGTTTGTGGTTTTTGTTTGTTTCTTTTTTAAGATTTAGCACTAAAGCATCAAGTGCATTTGTCAATGGCAATTTTAAACTTTTATTTCTGTTGTTTCGATGAACCACACTATTTGTGAATCTACAATTGTGAAGTTTCTTTTTGAACACAACCAGGCTTAGAGTGCCAAATGGGCTATTATCAGAATAAACCCCAAACACACCCAGCCCCTATGATCTCTGAGGAGCAGCTGAAACACAACGGTATTTATTTTCTGCCAAGTTTCTATACTCTTCATGCAACAAGTTTCATTTTACCCAACATTAAATATAAGTTGATAATGATAGGTAAGAGAGAAGACATACTGCCACTTTGCGTGGCTTGCCATACCTGATCTGACACATGGTGAAGGTAAAAAATATATGGCTTTTTGTAATTATTTAGTAATAAAGTGTGGTTCCATTTGGAATGGGATGTTTGGAGGTACTTTTTTTTACATTGCATAAAACATGTACTGTAACTGATCAGCAACAGTGTGGAATCAGCTACATTTCTCATGTCTCTTAATACTCCCAGGTGATGAGATAAAGATTGAGATTGGAATTAATTACTTTAGCATAAGGAACTCTTTTTGTAACTCTGGTTTCATGATTCATTATGTAAGTTATAATAATATTCAAGTAATGTATAACTATCAGTAGTAAAATGACAAAAATTCCCCTAATCAAAGGAAAAGAGAAGAGTGAACAAACACAATACTACCAGATGCTTCCATTAAGGCTGAAGGAGTAGAAATATATATCTTGGACATCAATTTCATGGAAAGCAGCGAATATTAGTAATTGAAAGAGTAAAGAAATCACCAAATATTAACTGGCATTGCTTCATGGACTTTCTAATCAGACTATAAAACTTTTAACAGTGCTTGACAGACTGCCTCAGTCTTAATTTTTCACATACTTGAAACTATCTCTAATCAATTTAGTTACAGCTTTCTAAAGGACTGGAATCATATGAAGTATGCTTATCACCTTTTAAATATCTCAGATCAAGTATTGCTGCTAAATTTCCTGTTAAGAATTATGTAAATCAAAAATCTTATGAAACTATTATAAGAATTATATAGGCCTATTTTTATAAACTGCACCTTGGATCTTTGAATATTATTATTCTATTAAAGATAAAAGTGTTCAAGGATGCATTATAACGCTAGAGTGATAAGTAGATATGGGTTATTTGTGATTTCCTGTAGGTGAATGTTCTGATTACAACTTTGTATCACTAGCTTCTGTGGCATTAAATGCTCTTGATGGGTTTTATCTATTCCTTCATATTTTCTATACATTTTAAAAAGCTGTTTAGTTCACAGAGTTAAACTTAGCACTTGTTTTAAGTAAAAACATAATAGATAATTATCTTTTTATTTTTCTTTCCCTAAATCCAGAGGATGCAATAAAGTTTACTTTGGCTTATGCCTACACTTTGAGATTTGGAGGGAACTTAATTTTTGAATTACTAAACCTGTAGTTTTTTCCTGGTGTTACTATTAGTGACAACCTGAGTAATGTGATTAGTAACTGCTTCAGCATTTAGTTTTTGGTCTAAGATTACACAATTAATAGCAAGTGGCCGTATTGGAAAATAAAATGAAGAATTAACTACCAGTTTGCAAATCATTTAAGCTGAACTAAGGCAAAAGGACTCAGAGAGAGGAAGACTCAGTGGGCCCAGAGTAACAGAGATTTTTAATACAAGAAAAAGTGATTTTTAAGCATAGACGTCATTTGGAAAGACATTTGCACTGCCCAGTTACTAAATTGGTTGTTCTTTGCTTTGTTAATTCACCTCACCTTCTCCTACTTTAACATTGTCGCTTTTCAGTGGTAGTATTCAGGTTGACCAAAAAATATGCATTAGAATTTGCCACGGTTTTGGGGAGAAGAAAAATCAGTTAGATAATGGAACGGTTTATTTGAAAACAGAAGAGGCAAATCCAGTTATATAGCCTCTCCCTCTTTCCAGAATTGGCAAAGGACATTTTGCTGTAATTTCTTTGTGAAAACTTTAATTTTTATGTAAGCATACTTAAAATTAAAATTTTCCACCATTTATTTACAGACCTTGAATGATTCAAAAAACAGCATTCCTAGGGAGATTAATGTAATGATTCATTATCCTCATTGTTAAAAATAAAAAAAAAAGTGCCTTATTTTTTATAGATTAATCTAATTGCTGTAACCATTAAGACTTCTGATGAAATACCGGCCTGTCTACTACCAGAAAGTTCTTTTCCAATAGGAATGATAAGATCACCTGGTTAATTTTCTGTGGATGACTAGACTAAATTTCTGTACAGTATTAATGAAAACCTATTTCTAACATCTTAGATCACTTTTGTTGGTCTTCCTGAAACTTATGAAGCTTGAGTAAACTTTTTGTAGTTTGATAATGACAGACAGCAAACCAAACCAAACATAGCTGCATAGCTATACCTAATATTGCCTTGGTATTTCCATACTGACATAGTCTAGAGTGTATTTCACCTTTTATTCTATGCAAAACAGAGAAGTTTTACTTATATTTGGCTAGTGAGAGCACCTGTTGAGCAAGCTAGGAGCTGTCAGACCCTCAAAGGTCAGTTGCTGCCTGAGTGATACACACACCCTTTTTCATAAGGATCTCCAAAACTTTTCAGAATACTGCAAATTTAATCTTAAGTTATTTTATTTTTATGACTGTCCAGAAGTTAGGACCTGGCTCACCTTTATATTCTGCAGGAAGGCATAAACCAGACATGTTTATTTTCTTTACTGCTTAACCTGTTTGGTACTCTTAAAGCACAACTGGCTGAAGTCAGCCAAGTAAAGAGATATTACTTTCCCTGCTGCAAAGTACCCTTTATCCAAGTTCAGCAGTAAAAATTGCTGAGTCAAGTTCTATCTTTGCCAGTTTAAAACAAGACCTATTTCTCCTAATCTCTTGTTTTCCCTTTTCGCCCTTCCTTCACAAGTTGATCCAACTTTACAAGAAATAGGTGTTTATTAAAAAGAACCTATAGTATAAGGATCCTTCTTTATAGCTATCCTTATTCGAACTTATAACATTTAAGGATATTTAAATTTATTTTTATGCAGAAAGGCATATCTTACCTCCTATGAGAAAGAGAAAGGCTCTTCTCTACCTTGACTCTCTGTTTCTGTGGCATTTATTTATTCAACGTAGAACTGAAGAGCTTCAATAGCAGTTTTGAAACTAAAGAGCTTCCAGAGCCTGTCTTCTCCCACCACCCCATCTCCCTTCCCTCCACCACTGTAAAATGTTCTGTAGGTGGTGGAACAAGGTTTGCTTTCAGTGGAGGACAGTCTTGAACCTGAGGCTGCCATGTGATACAGTGATTGCTTTAGTAATGGTGCTTATTTTTTATTTGTGTTTCATAAATTAATAAATACATCTTTAAATTCCAAAAAGATACAATAAACAGAGGCCCAGAAAAGCTGTGAAATCTCTGTCCTTGGAGAAGTTCAAAATTCAGGTGAAAAAGGTCTTAAGCAACCTTATCTATTATCAAAGTTGAATGTGTCTTAAAAATTGGCCCTGCTCTGAAGATGAGAGAGAAACAGTCTCCAGAGGTGCATTCCAACCTGAATAATCATATAGTTCTGGAACAGTGTTCAGTTCTACAAAGCATGCCTCAGTCTTGGGAAAGACTGACTTACAATCCATCTGTGTCCTCACAATTTCATATTGATTAGGGAGCCCATAATTGTACTCAGAACTTAGTGGTAGCATGAAGCTATTCATGAGCATTGCCACTAAATGCCTATGGAACATAGGAATCTCAGTCAGGTCATTAAAAAACTGCTGGGAGCCTAAGAGCTAAGAGCTAAACAATTATGCACTAACATAGACTTTCTTTGTGGATCTGTTTTTTCATTAGCAAAACTGAAAAGGCTTTTTCAGCTGTGTAGCTTTTGCATGAAGCTCCCATTCCTGTAAATGGAGTTTAAGTTTTTCTAATTCTAAAGGTATGACATTATTTTTATTTCCTACTGAAATTAATTTCATTATTCTATTATGGTTGTATTCTCAAATGCTTTTTTTTCTATTTCATATCATTAAAAAAAAAAAAGAGAAAAAAGTATTTTGTGAGTTCTTACCAAAAATTTCATAATTTTGAAAGAAAATAGAAACACCATAATTTTTATTCACTATCATGTTTGTACAGATTCAGGGTATGCAATTGTTATGGTTGAAGAAAGGCAATCACTTGCCTGTTGAACAATGTCATTAAAATTGGCAAGGATCCATCATTCTCCCAGGAAACACAGCACACTTGTGAAACATGATTACCTCAAATGAATCTGTCATTTCACACACTTGAGAGCAACATAATTGTTGCCTAATGTGTGATTCTGTTTCAGTTTACATTACCCTAAAAAAGGAAAGAAGTGTTGAAGCCTACTATTCTTTACTCAGGTTTGTTGGGGCTTTTTGTGTTAAAACTGGATACATTTCAAAGATTTGTGTGAATTTTAACTGTAACATGTTCAAGAATCCCTTCCCACTTCTGCGAAAACTGACACTTTGCTGTTTAAATAAAAGCGAATTTTCATATGGGTCTTGAGGACTGACAAATCCTGACTGTAGTCTGGCTGCATACTGCCGAACACCCTGGTGCCTTAGTTTGGTGTCTTCTTTCAGAACCTGCATCAAACTGAACATCTGTTAGGAACTCTTCATAATGCCAAAGCCCTGGTTTATTTGAACTAGTACCTTAAAATTAACAGCCCATACTGGTTCATGTCACTGGAAGATCTCATCCATGAAACCGAGCAAACAGAAAGAAGTCTATTCCAGGAGGACCATTTACTGAAATATCCTGACTTTTAACCCCGTTTTTATCAAACGCACTATTTATAGCTGTGAATACTTAGTTTTAAATCCTGGTGTGGTAGTTTGCACAGATTACATGTAGTTTCTGGTACAGAGGTGGGCCCAAAAAATGTAGATGTACAAACACTGGGTGCAGGAATCAAGAAAACGGTTTCATTTTCTTTACAAACTGTTGGTGAAGCACTGCATAGTTTGAGTAGGCTCCTCCTTTCCAAGGAGCTTTTAGTTTGCTCCAAGGTAACATACAGCCACTTTTCACTGTCAAATCAACTCCACAGAGGTATATATGAAATAGCTTTACATGTTCTCAAATCACATTGTAGCTGCCAACACTATATATGTTCTTAGTCCTACACAATGTCTTTGTATTAGATATTATATAACCATTGCTGCTTTGCCTCCTTTTGTTATGTCTTAAAATCTGCAACCAAATGTTTGAGAATATTAGGCTTCATAGAATTCACATGTGCTGAATTTCTTTGAGGCGAAAAAAGAACCTTAGCAAGCAGACTAAAAAAAAAGCCGACTCTCCCTGTAGAGAAGGTAAGGGCTTGTAGTTTTCTGAATCTGTAAAAGTACACAGCTTACTGTAAAAACCACATTTTTAGAAAATTCTTTATTTTCCTGTAAGAACAAGCTTTTTGGATTTAAAAATTATTTTTTGCTTTATATGTTTTGATCACAATGTAATTGTTTTTTCTCACTTTCTTTGTGGTCATATAGTCCACTGTCAGGATAATTTCTATGTGTTCTTTTCATTCATGTAGAGATAACGGGGCAAGATTAAGGAATGTAAAACATAGCATCACTGTGCTTCTAGGCCATTTCATAATTAATCCCATTATTCAGAAGACAAATCACTTCAGGCTGGATGTTGGTATAGGTATAGTTTGATTCTAAGCATATTATACATAAACCTTTTCGCTTTTCTTCCACAAGACTGCTATATCTTCAGGCTTTCTACAGCAGCATCAATATTGGCTGCCCCAAATATTTCCTTATATAAATATTGCCTTAAGTAAAAATTTTACCCCTGCAGTGCATCATATCAATTGCTTACATTAAATCAATGATGAAATTGGTACACTTATAAGAACAAATCTTTTGCAGTTAGTCTGAACTGAATAAAAAAGCTCTTTCCCACCTTTCTAACTCTTTTCTTTCTTCTAGGGCTGCGTGGCTTTAGACCCTCTGCTTCTGACCCAAGTTTCTTTGGCAGGCACCTCCATGCCACATTAGCATGCAGGTACCATTGTAATATGCAACTTTTTTCCCAGGTCATGCAGGGAACATAGAATAGGTTTTGGATAGTACTGGTCCAGAGTCAAACCAAAAAATCCCATCGAGATTCACATCGAGATTCAGAGCTGATCCTCATCCATGAATCATAAAAAATCAGCTCAAAAATCTGAGAAAGGGCCTGTGAAGAAGGCCAAGGGAGGGATCTAGCAACTGGTTTTGGTTACCTAAGATCTCAGAGGTGCACAGTGAGAATCAGGGGCTACTGACACAGATTGCAGCAGGAGAAGCTCACTGCCAAGAGGGGCTGCTGAGTATCCATCCCTGGACGTGCTCAAAACACAACTGAGCCAGTTCCTGAGTAACCTAATGTGACCTCACAGCTAGCTTCACTGGGGAGGCTGGGCTGGCCAATTTTCACTGCTTCCTTCCAGCGTAAATATCTCATGATTCTGTTCCACAACACTGAAGTTCATCGAGTGAGTAAAAGTTTATGTTAGCTTTTCAAAAAAATAATTGAATACTAGAGCAATTTCTTACACATTTCCCCAAGAAACATCCCAATACAAGACCCTTGTAGTCTTTTGTAAGAAAAATTATAGCTCCAGTACAGTGGTAAATTATCTGCTAATATTAGATTCCTCCTAATTCTCATATTTAACACAGTCACTTCAATTGAGTAGAAAAACTGTTTCTGTTTTAAAAAGAGATTCAGGTTTTCACTGAAATAATTCCTATAAAGACAAATTATCAAAAATTTAAACCATAATATAATATACTTATAATATAAACTTTAATGTAAATCATATATCTTGAAATAATTTCTGACCAATCACAATAAACACTTTTTTTTTTGCTATCTCACTTTTTCATTATTTTGATGCTATAACTAGCAGAAATATCTATAATCCAATTATGTACAAAGCTTACTTTTGGACTTTAATTTCAGTTTTAAGATGGCTGCTAGAACATTCTGAACTTTCAAAACATTCAAGAATGCACAAAAAGACTGACAAGAAACTTATCAGAACTGGTGACTTCCTACAAAATATTTTTGTTTTGATCAGTCTTTTTCTGATGAAAATTACTTCCAAGATTTTAAATACTATCCAACCAGCTACACGCTGAACTCTATAAAAACCAAGCCACTGCCGCTGCTGCTGCTGTTTAGATAATAAAGCCAGGCTGATAAAAGATTGCTGCAACAGAAATTCCAGTTCAGCCTTTTATAGGTATCTAGACTACATGAAAGTCACCTCTCTCCCCTCCACTTTACCTCCCCTTCTTTGTCCTTCAAGGTGCAGTCACTCACAGACGAAGACTGAAACAATATTAAAGTAAGCTCAGTATGAAAGTAAGCTCTAATTTCTGCAGCCTTTTTAATTTTATCTCTCCTGATGGTCTTTAAGACCTAAGGACAACATGAAATGAGATCCTAAGGACAATGCTATTGTTGTTTACTTCTAATGGAATTAATTTTGCATATTTTTTCTTATAGTTACAGGCATAGAAATGTCATTTCCAATTATTCTTTGTGAGGGGATGAAATAGAATAGATAAAGACATAAAAATACAATAAAGAAGAGTGAGTAGATAAGAGTGAATAATTCACATTTCACCAATGTCCCTCTTTATGATGGATATCCTCCTTATCAGGTCCATATTTGCCTCTAAGCCTGGCACTATCTGACTTCTATTACTGCAAATTATTGTTGGGAATATTGAATTGTGGTACTAAAATGCTAGACAAATGACTTAAACTTAGAGTATTGCTTTCACCCCAGTTAAAGCTGCTTGCACAATCATTTTGTCCTCATTTTGCCTCAGTATTCTGTTTGTCATACTAATGAATGTTTGCAGAGCCATTCTTGCCAGCAGCCCCAGGCAGGATCAGCTCTGCCTTGTGCCATAAAGGCAGCAAGGAAAGTATATCTGCTCATGGAAAGCTTCCTAAAAAGCAGCTCACGGAGTCAAGGGCTGATTCTCAGAACCAGCAGCTTTTTTTCTCTATGGCAGTTATTTGCAGCCATAAATGCTTGCAGATACCAAAGTAGCAACGAGGGAGTATCAAGACTGAGCAATATATAGAAGCAGAGATATAAAAAATACTAGCAGAATGGTTTTGTTGAACACCTTGCAGCTGTGGATTTGTATCCAAATTAGGGACTCAGATTTGCAACAAAAAAAAAGAAAGGATCTCTTCTAAAATGTGATACATTTAGCTTTATCCGTCCACAACAGGTGAGCAGCCCCAGTAATTTTGCACGTGTGTTATAGTCCTGGCTAGATCAAGGAAAATACAGCAAGAGAGAGAGAAATAGATTTCCAAATGCCTGCATATGGCTGCATCATGCTTGCTGCATTCTTCATTGGCAATAGAGCTGCTCCAGGGCTACTAACAAAGTAGAAACTCCTTGGGACCTCTTAATGGCATAGGTTTATCAAATATTTCATTAAAACTGCTGATATTTGTTGCTGATGTGCATATAATTTGTGAAATGCTTTGGAATATATGAGGTTAATGGAGCTGTATAAATTAAGTTAAGTTTCATACGTATTTTTTCTCTTTCTTTTATTGTAAACAGATCATATTCCTGATCTTTAAGCATAAACACAGGAGGGATGGAAAGGTAGTTTCCAAGGCTTTTAAAAGACATTTTCCTTTCTTTTATTATTTTAAGCCAGATATACCTTCATTACAAAAGTAATTCAAGATGTATGGCAGTCTTTAAAAAAAGTGATGACTTGAGATTGGTCCTATCTTACTCTCTGGTGTCAAGTTATCGGAATATTTCAGAAGGTGGGAGAAGCAGAAAGGACAGGCTATTTAAATGCACTGCAGTTTTCTTCCTCTCCTGTTAAATTTTGAAGATAAATTTATCATGCAGCTACAAAACATGAGTTTTTATCCGAGCTTCTGCTATCCTGAGTCATAGTAACTCAAAAGGACCTGCCAGTGGCACCAATGGAAAAAATATTTGGCAGAATAGACTCCAGTGAAAGTGAATAAATAATAGAATTACCTTAGTGAATTTCACATTAAATAGTAAAAGGATCATCACCCAAGCATGGAAATCAACATCTCTGTATGAGTGTTGAGATCCTTTGGACTTCATGTAAGTCTGGTGAACAAAAAAATGGACAGAATATGGTTTTGATTATGGTTTTGGTTGTAAATTAATGTCTATTTTTGTGTCGATATCCATGTTGGGAGGCTGAAAAAAAAAGCATAAAGCAGAAACAAACATTCACCTATTAATGTCCTTGTAACATGATCCTAAGAAAACCAAAGAAAGCAAGAAAAATATACTTGTTTGACAGTCAGGATTTTAAGGATGAGCTGGTATTTTGAGAGAGACCTTGTACAATTCTCAGAGACCTGCCTCCTGCTGAGTGAGGTTTACTGTGCTTGAAAAATCCAAAATCTATATCCTTCCATTTCCTTGTTAAACCCTCTTCCTAGAGAAAGATTCCTTTGTGTCCCTTGTGATGGAAACACACACTCTGAACTAAACTGTGCAAGAGAGAAGCTTTGTGAGAGGATTGCACAATTCAAAAGCTGAATCTCAATGTAAAATGCTTATTTACAGCCATGTTAGTTTGAAAGGAAACAGTTCCTTGTCCTTTTTTGAGACACAGAAGAACTCAGTGACAGGTATTTCTACAAGCAGAAATGCAGACCTAAGCTATCACCCAGGAGTTAGTCTTAGCTCAAAAACAATTTCCTGTCGTGGTTTATATATAATTCACATAAGTTTGCACATCATTAGGTACCATCACCTATCCTCCCACTTCCCAGTATCCCAAGATGGGGGAACATTAACAGGGTAAGTACAATGTAAACCTTCAGCTCGAATATGCCCCTTGAATTTCTCAGAATATGTTTCAAAACCAGGGAAAGATCTAAGAGACATCAAAACTTACTAATTGCAATAAAAACCTTTCCAGCATATGACCTTTTTCTGCTCCATCTATCACTACCTCAGCATGTAATTCCTGATTAGTTTCAGATTTTTGTCAGAAAATCAGTTCTAGAAATATTCATTGTGTGCCTATCTTTTTTATTTTTGTGAGAGATGAGGTACTCCAGATAAGATATTTTAAAGAGATTTCAGTTTCTAGTTCTCACCATCAATGGGCATGAAGGACTTAAGTATCTTTTAAAATCTGACCACTGTCACTGGATTGTTTTTCCTGGCAAATCATCTCTGAGCTTTCTGATGAAGTAAAAAAAAAAAAAAAAAGAAAAACGGCTAAAGAAAGCAGAGATTTCTCTTGAAATTTCATCTTAGCTGAAAACTCATTTTCAGTTGCAAACCAGTTTGAAATTATCTTTTGATTGTTCCTCTACACACTAATTTTTCGTAAAAGCTGTATTAGATGGGCAGCAGAAAAATGATACATTTACTTTCAGGACAATTACTAAGCCTGAAAAATGAAGCCCTGCAGTCTTCTTTGACAGGTCACCCACAAAAAAGACCAAAAGGTCTTTCCAATCTTTTTATGCTTTCTCACAGAGTTTGGAGCATGATGACACCATCTCTCCTATTAAGACAGCCCTCATTTTTATATAGCTGTCAACAGGTTTCTGTGCCAACTGAGAAAATTTTGCTGAATTGCAGAGTGACTGCAGAAAACGTTCCTCTTTTTTGTTATCCCCAAATAAATGTAAGCCTCAATTTTATTGGTAAAGTAATACTCTTTGTTTCTTTCTGCTGGTAGGATGACAGCAACATTTGCTTGACAGTGGTGCACTGGAACAAATTTACTCGTTGAAGGTGGTAAGAAGCCTAACAAAATTATTCTATTTTGTTGACAGAAGGAAAAGAGACTTTTGAGGAAATTAATTTTATCATTGGAAAAAAGTATGTCTTCTAAAAATTCCTTCAATTTACCAGAAAACAACTTATCTGCAAAAAATGCATTTCTTACTCAGAATTCATAATATCTCCAACTTCCTTACCCCTAACATTTCTTCTCTGATGGTTTAAGTTTCAACCCTTATACCTTTATATCTTAAAAGGTATACTTAGACTGTTACATGCATCTTCTCCTATTCTTTTAGTATTTTAATTCTTTTAATTCTCCATAAGTTTCTTTTGATGAATGGCAAGCCAAAGAGACTTTTTCAAGCTATCATCTGTATTATTAATTTCTTACTATTAATTCTTGAATTAAGTTCATCATTCTAAACCTTACCTCTAGAAAATCAAGCCTTCTGTCTCCAATATGGGCCACCTTAAGAACTAACAGAAATTTAGAGGGTTTGAGTATTTGCATGAATTTTTATTTATGAAAAAATTCTTTCTCAGTTTTAATTCTTTCATTCTTTCATTTACATTGTATTTCAGCTTCCACTGACATGTAATTACTTAACAACAGCAATGTAGAATGGATAAAAAACAAAGGAAAGCAACTCTGAAAATTATGGAGAGCTTTGGCACAGCTTGACCAGGTAGTGTGGAACACAGAAATGGTTCTGAGTCTGACATTTTCTGCAAGAATGCCCCAAGAGCTTTCACTTGTATTATTACTTGCATAATGCTGGCATTTCTCTCACCTATGAAATGGTGAAAAATCAAATATTCCTTTACCTGATGCCAGAGTTTTATCTGAATTCCCCTCATTCTTACAGCTCACTGAATCATAATGGATCCAGTTGGGGTTTCTTTTCTCATGCTGCCTTCCACCGCCTTTGAGCTTTAATGGCTCCATGAGTTTCATGCTTAGTCAATCATCTAAAAAATCACTGTGAACACAACTAATTCAAATAAGCTCCCCATTGCAATTCCATCAAAATTACATTAAAAAAAAAAAAAAAAAAA
>VWZW01004956.1:91057-140243 GCA_013397115.1 Edolisoma coerulescens
AAAAAAAAAGAGAAAAGAGAGAGAGAGAGAAGTGTCACTGGGTACAATATAACTGCTGCCAAAACCCCCTATAATTTCTGTTACTTTACTTAGTGCTCCCAACTCTACATTGCATATATTACAGCCAGTGAGAAAAATGCATTATCCTGATGTTTATTACATGTGTATGAAATTTCTTATATGTGTATGAATTTACTGTTTTTAACAATATGAAATTTTCCAGAATATGTATTTAGGAAAATTTACAATAAAAATCCAAGCATATTATGGGGCTTTGTACATGGAGTACATGCAATCCTAGCCAGTTTCCTGTTAGATTATTTGTCAATCTGATAAGGTTATTTAAGAGCAAAAGATCTTAAAGATCTGATACGGTACAGTAGGTAGGTTACTCTTCACAGGCTCACTAAAAAGAAGGCACTACACTGAGAATCATATCCACTGAATGTTTACAGCCTAATAAAAATATCATTCAATATACTACACCAGATGAAAAAAAAACACAGTAATGATGATGATAATAATAATAACAATACTAATAAAAATATAACCTTACAACTCTCCGGTGTAACAAAGATACACTCTACGACTTGGTCTCTAAAAGAACAAGTTAATGCATCAAGAGTAACTGAGGCAGGGGACCTCCATTTCTGTATGCCCATTACAAAGTGTCGAGTAAGAAGCTCAGTAAACATAGAAACATTTTCAGGATCACAGAAGACTTAATTTGTTGCTGAGATCCCATCTATAGCAGTAAAATACTTGTACTGCCATAAAATCTGCAACAAAATGTGGCGTTCCAAATCAATATTTTTACAAATCCAAAGACATTACCATTAAAGAAGCTTAATCTCTGTCAAGGTTCTTCGTATGACTATTTCTCTCTCAAATGAGTTGAACAACTGAAATGGAATACTAATTAAACCACTGACATATGTTTCACAGAGATAATTTCTTTAGTGAGTCCTGTTTCTGGAGGCCTGACACTTCTTCCCAGGTGTGGAGACTTCCCAGCCATCTCTAACAGTGAAAGGTCTGAAAATTTGGACAGGTACGCCCTGCCACTGAATTCGACAGTGTAATCCAAATTTTATTTTAACCATAGTAGTTAGATTATCCAATCTAACAGAGCAATAATGATGTCATCTATAGCAAAGATGGGAGAACACAAAATGAAGTTGTTCACAAATACACAACTTGTACAATATAAATAAAAAGAGCAAAACCAGTGGATTCATCTCACTTGACTCCTATCACCCAAAATCCATATTAGGTGTTAATTGCTGCAGCTTTGTATATCTATTTAACAAGTAAATGAAGTGCTGCTGAAAATGGTTGTCTCCATTGACTACAAGAACTTCAATGCTGTGAATTTAGATCAGACACCTGACTTTTAGCCAACTACAGTCAGGTGGGATGAACTTTATCCTAAGTTTCTAGAGCAAATTCACTGGATGAGTCTCCTGAATAAACCTGAAATAGATCCAAAACATGGAGCTTACATACAGGATAGCTCCATATGTGTTTGAGATAACCTGTTGTTTCTCCCTGGCACCACATATAGAACGTCTAAGAAACCCTTAAGTACATAAAAATTCTCTGCAGAATGGACCACATATTTTGCAGTTGAACTTGAATTTCTCTTACAAATCACAAATCTCTGGCAAATCACAGAGACTTTAAGTTATGTAACAGTACAACGAAAACACCAGCTCTTTTCCTTTCAGAGACAGGGCTCAAAAACTGATACGAAGTCTTGTCAAATGAAGAAAGATTTTTATTTTCACTGTCACCACCAAAAAACTTGCAAAAGAACAACTTGCTCAGGATTGCTGTACTTAAGGAATTTGTCTTCTCTTTTTCTGAAGTTTGAAAGTCACTAAGAATGACAGGACTCAGTTCAGCATGCCCTGTTCCTACGGCTCCATCCACACCTTGTGCCCCTGCCCTGGGAACACTTGCCAGAGCTGTACACCTAGAAGAGAGATTGGGAAGAGAAGAGAGGCCATAAGCATCATTTTTGAAATCACATTATAATTAAATGAAATAGATTCAATAAATATGATTTTGTAACCCAAAATGTTTCATTTTAATAAGTGTGGAAAAACAGCTTCTGCACGAGCTTCAATATTTTTGGTTTTTACTCTGAAGTGGAATGAAATATATGCCAAAGTAGCAACACATCAATTCTTGATGAAGATATTTTAGAAATGGTTCAAAAATCACCCTTCCTCCATAGAAATCTAAGTCATTTCTGAACATAAAACGTACTTCATAAAACATCATGTCTGTAAGAAATGTTCTCTATATAGAATCCAAAGCTACTGAAACTTATTCAATAAATTCATATGATAATAAATCTATAAAAATCAGAAATTGTTTTACTGACGTCTGACATCTTTTTCTATGCAGCTTTGACTACATTTGGCATTATATTAGTTTCAATTAGCCTAAAAAAATTCCATCTGTAACTTAGACTTTATCTAAGATTATGAATTATTATTTTGTTTTTCCTTTAACAAATAAAGAATTTGTAAAAGATAAAAATTATATACTTCTTTGACAAATCTTCACAGGGAGAATTAATGGATAAAGTTATTTCTCTAGAAATTATAATATTGTTGGATTAATACGATTTCTTAGAGTCATATTACTTTCCAAAACCTCTGAACAACATAGTGAGTTTATCAGATGTATTTTTAAAAGGCTCCTTAAAAAATATAGCATTCCTATAATAGTTCCATATTAAGTCAAATGAAATTAAATAATTTATCTTTTTGGAGAAAAACTGAATAGGACCATAATAGTTTAGGGGGTGAAAAGAGTATTAAAAGCACTTTATTTAATTACCTCAGTATTCCTATCTGCATCTTC
Source organism: Edolisoma coerulescens (assembly GCA_013397115.1). NCBI lineage: Eukaryota > Metazoa > Chordata > Aves > Passeriformes > Campephagidae > Edolisoma > Edolisoma coerulescens. The sequence goes on from VWZW01004956.1 coordinate 93,932, forward strand.
TGACTCAGATTTATGCTGCAGACTTGCAAAGAAATTAAATTTTTAATGATATTAAATAACATGTCATTTTAGGGAAAAATCAAATTTGATGTGTTTACTGAAAGAACTCTTTTCTAACAGCAAATGTAACCGCAGGCAAAAAAATGGGGGAAAAAAAAAAAAGTAATAATTTTAAATAATCTCAAACTCTATAATGATTTTGAACTTGCATGAGCATCATTCCATAGCTTGAAGAGCTTTCCAAGTTAAACATCTATTTTGAGGAATTTAAATAGCCTATAAATTCTCTAGCTTATTGTTGCCATTTACATTCCACATTGTGCACTATTAGAGCACTATTTGATGCACTCACACAAATACATAAAGACTGATTTAATAAAGTTGGCTGTTCCAGGGCTGGTGTGCCTTCCCAAGCTATTGGGGAGGGATTTCAGCTGCATAATTGAATAGATACCATCTCTCTCAGTCACAAAAGGCACAGCTCACTTCCTGCAAGGGAATAATTCATGCAAGTGTCAGGGCAAATTTCAGCAAAAGCTGCAGAGTCATTGCCCTTGTACCAGACAGAGGAGACATCTAAACAAATTGCCACATTCATATGATTCAGATATTTTTAAAGTTTGCAGGTAGAATAAAGTAATCCAGATTTATTGATAAATACTAAATAATTGAGTGTGGCTGATTAATCTTTACATACAGATATATGTTTCATTGATAACTAGATTACAAATTTACATTATTTTATTATAATTAATCTCTTCCTGGAAAATGTTCACAGAAGCAATGTGTGCATCTTAGCCTTTTTCCAAACTCATTAAAGGATCACCAATTTTCTTCTATAAAGCACTTAAAATTTACCACCAAGACTATAATTACTCCGCCGTGTTTTCTTTAAACCATGGTCTTCTCAGTCTTAATTTTCTAGGAAGAATAATTGTCTTAGCTTCAGTCACGATGAACATAAATACAGTGAGTTAATGGCAAGTGCCAGGATTGTAAGACATGTACAGTCTGATGCATAGTCTAGTAATAGAAGAATTACATTTAAGTAAACTAGCAGCTTAGAGTATTTGACAGAGTAAAAGCAAAGGGACAAAAAGGTTAATACAGCTGCCTTTGTTTACTCTGTGTTTGTTTAATAAAGGAACCATTTTTGAAAAATACATGAAAGCTAATTTGTGGTCAGGATCTTGGAACGTTAAGCTAGAAGGATCCCTAAAGGATATTATTTGGTCCATTCATACAGACAAAATAAGACCAACCATGCCACCATATCTCAGCATTTAATTGTCTACCATAGCTGTGAACACTTACACTGATAAAGCCTCATTACTCTACCCAAAGGGTCTATACAGAGGTTGACTGTCTCAAGTCACAAAATTTTCCCTGACACCTGGACTGAATCTTCATTGCATCAATAAAATTCCTCTATTTCTCTTACAAAGCTGTCCAGGTTTGACTCAGACTCCTTTCACATACACCTCCTCCACCATTTCTTCTTCAGTCTAAACAGTCTTGAATTTATGTCTTTCTGAAGGAAATATTTTCTGCATGCCTAGGAGTTGTGTCCTACTGTACGATCTTCAAGTGATCCAAGTCTCCCTCAGGGTGAAGAAACCGACTCTATACTAATGTGCTTCTCATTTTGCATAGGACAAGGTTATATCATTGCTTATCTCAAATTATTCTGCTTTCCAGGATGATATTTACCTTGTAAGGTGTCAGTACTGCCTCACATTCAATTTACAATCCAGACACCTCTGAACCCACAGGCAGCTACTGTGCCAATACTACATCCTGCAGCTGCCTCGCTGTTTATCCCTGCCAAGGCAGGAACTCAATGTTTGCCCATGTCAAATGCAAATTTATGTTTTCCAGATTATTTCTCCAATTCCCCACATAATGTAATTTCAAAGTCTCTCAGCTAACATACCACTAGACCATTTCTGGCTCTTTGCACCTTCTAGTAGCATCTGGCCATTTACAAAACCACTGAATGGCAGCAGGGTTAGAGCACCCCTTACAGAACTGCATTGAGTTCCCCTTCCATTTCCATAATGGCATTTAGTTATTCAAAATAACCCTCCAAGTAGGTTCCCAGCCAGACTAAAAGCTGTGATACAGTTTTTTTTTTGTAGACCGTGCTGCCTGGTGTCAAGACTACTCTGCAGTTTATATGACTGTGTTTATGGAAGTTGTGCCATTAATCAAATCTATCTTGCTCTATATTTTTAACCACACTTTAGCTCTTGACTCTGCTTAGTTAATAAATAACTTGAAAACAAATTATGGGCAAACACAAAAGGAGGCAGATGGTATGCTTTACTTTTTCTTGTACTTGTTTACCACCCACCAGGGCAATGCTCTTGGGTCAGAATGGTCTGTGACAGACAAGAAAAAAAGAGACCAGATGTTAACTATAAATTATTTTATTAAATTAATGCCAGTCTGAAATATAAACAGCAATGAGGTCACTACTGCTGTGACACAAAAGAGAAAAAGCAGAGACTGTAACAGATGTTTCTATTTTTTCAACAGGAATTTTTTATTATTATTTCTCACAAATCTAAAGCTTCAGTGACAGAAGTTTCTATTACTGACCTGAAGACATACGGAGAGATGTAGACGCTTCTCAAAAATTTGGAGTTCCTGATCTGACCATGGTCAAAAGCAGAACAAGGCTGTGCAGTTACTAGCCTCATTTGTGGGAGCCATATAGACAATCTAGTGGAATAATCCCAGGGGGCTAATTTTCCACTCCAAGGAGGCTCAGATCATGCATTGGAATGTGGCCATGCTGCTGCCAGCACCCAAGAAACCTTGCTCACAGCTAGGTCAAATATCTGTGCATGGCACTGTATCACATGGTGTGGGATACTAAGGGGAAACGAAGTCAAATACTACATGTCTGTCTGTAAACTAACAAGTTATCTGATGAAATAAAGCCCCTCAAAGTTATAAAGAAAAGTAATCTTCTAATTATCCATTAATTGTATATTACAATTTAATGTACAATTAAATATACACTTTAATTGTATATTACTTAACTGGCAGTGAGACAGCTATACATATTATGGATGAACACTGCTTTAAAGGAAATCCCCAACCATATCTCATTCTGGAGTAGATCCTTAGCCAGTGTAGAATGACATATTTCCCTTACAGCCAAGATGCTGCAGCTGATTAAAACAGCTTCAGATGTGGCCCACTAAGGCCTCTTCCATATGGCCTGTGGCCACGACCATTTGGTGTATCTTATTTCTGTACATCTGCACCACTTCCCCTGCAGTGACAGGACAGGACCTTGTGTAGGGACAGTCAATGCTTGTTTGATGTGTGGTGAACCATAGGCATTGACAATAGATGTCCATGAGATGAAAACATCTTTTAAAAATATATATAAGCTTAGAAATTGGAATGGTATTCACAGAAAAAGCAAAGGAAATGTTTTCAAAGGAAAAAAAAAAAGAAAAGCACGACACTAAGTAAAGCGATCCATTTAAAAGGCTGAGATTGACTCTCTTTTAAAACAAATATTTTAACAGCATTGCTACTGAGGTGACACCAAAAAAAATTTAAGCATCCATAAGAATAATTTTCAGTAAAGGAGGTGGCTCAAAGGAACTATTGTAGGCATAATTCCAGTTGCTTTTATCAATACTAACATGACAGTGCAGGAGAAACAGAGTACATAGGCCACTGGTAGCCCACAATTTATTCCTTGTACTACTAAAGGTAAGGCTACAGGTATTCACATTTATAGGTTCTGAACTGTCACACCGTTAAATATGTCAATCCTTTTAACCAGAAAACCCTTGCTAGAATCAAGGGTGTGGCTGTAAAAACATAAATGCTACAAACATAAATTGTCATGGATGTATTCACTAGCATCTACCCTACATGTAGCTTTTTGTTATAATCGTGAAATGTTAAGGTTTACTAGCTAGTAATTTAATTCTATAATATGGCAAACAAAAAAAAAATATAGCAAAATTCATTCTTATATTTATTTTTAAATTTCATACAGGGAGCTAAATTTATTTTTATTTTAGAAAAGTCTATCTAGAAGATACATTTCTGGTCTTCCTGATTTTACTGAATATCTTAGACACATCAGAAGTCTTCTGGCCTACTCACTCAGACAGCATCAACAAACATAGCATGAAGACAAGATAAAAATAGGCCCTGGGAAATATGGTCCCTGAAGAAACATTACCCTGGAGGATGGAAAAGAGAACAGGCATGTGTCTGCAATCCCTCCTGTGAAGAGGGGAAGAGATAACTGTGCTCATGGAAGGCATCTATTACTGCCACACAGGGTCTCCTCAGTTACATGTGACATCAGAAATGACAAGCAGAAGTAAAAATTGCACTCATTTCAGGTTTATGTTTTATTCTGCTGCAATATATGAGAGGATATTTTTAATATTTGATGATTATTGTTTAATCTACAGACATTTTATCACTAACCTGAAAATGTAGCATCATCAAAAGGTTTTCTAGCTTTCTAACTATTATATGGACTGCCTTTTGTAGATGTTCAGAAATAGAGAGTCAGAACAGCATTGGGCATTCCTTCATAGAAACACTTACTACATTTAAATTTCTCAACAGTCACCAAATTAATTTCTTTGAACAGGAACAAAAGCTCTGGAAACCCCTCTAAATCCCTTTGTTACTGGTGGAGTTATGACAAAATATTTGTCATCCTCAATTCCTTAACAGTGCATACTTGCATTCTTACAACAAGCGAATCAGTCTCTCTCTCATGCATTGAATGAAAGCAAAAAGAGACAAAATGGAACATGGGGTTTTAGAGTGTAGATGCTATATTTAAGAGCATGCATCCAAAACCTTCTGCTTAAACCCAAAGAGTAGGACAGCTCCAATCCCCAGCTAGTGAGATATGTACTTATAATGATAACCCATCTCATATCTTCAGAGAGGTCACCTCCCCCCATTCTTTTCCTTGACTACCTGTTGGCTTTTGCAATAAAGCAGCATTTTTACCTGCAGAGACACACTCTCAGCAATGGCAAATATGAAACAGTAAAGTGTCTTGGCAGCAGTGGCCAAAATTTGGCAAATATATCTGTCTAACAAATGGGAAGGTAAGTGTCTGACTCCATATATGATGATAGGAGCTTTTAAATAATCAAAAATGTAAATAGTAAAATCTCATTCAAAAATATTGGTGCTTCATGAAGTACAGGGAGAAAAATGAATGTCCAAAACAAGTTTAACTATTGCTTTCAAATTTCCTCAAGATGGCAAATTTACCACAATCTAAATAGGGCCTCCATTTTCCAAATAACTCCTAAAATCCAAGGTGGTCTCAAAGTAAATTAGCAGAGAGAAATGATGAAATTCACACCAATGGATTTCCTTCTGTTGGACAAAATCACATGCATTATGTAGTTTGCACTCTTTTTTAACTTTTCCTAATAACTTTGACCTCAGATGTGTGCAGACATTCTGACTTGGCAGCGAGTTCTTCCAGCTATGCAGAATCAGGCTGAGTGCCTGACATTAAAATGTCTAGCTCCTTCTCCAGACTTCATCAGCATTTATTTGGCACTAGCTGAACTTAGTAAAGTAATTTTAGGTTCACATTTCGTAGCAGGTGACTTCATACAATCCTTTAATGGTTACAAAAGACAGTAAGCAAAATTACAGGGTAGACAAAACAGATGCCAGGCACATATTGACTGGGATTGCCTGGCTGGTGTCGCATAAGCTTGAGCTATTACTTCAGTCTTTCTTCTGCATTAATTTCTGTGCAATGTAGGAAAAGAGTAAGTATTGCATAAAGAGTGTAGAAATGACTCAGCTATTTTATGTCCCTACAACCTGGGAATATCCCAGTAGGTCCCATCTCTCACTCCCTGCTGATATTGCCACAACAGACATCCAAATAGTGATAGTAGGAGGACTAAGAAGCTGAAGAAGAAATTTGTTGAGGCAAGGAGGGTCGGAACATCCTCACTGAGGCAGCAGGAAAATAACTAGTTATTCCTGACTCAGCTGTTTAACTAGGAGGGGGTGGGGATGTCTGTTTTGTGGTACTGCGCAGATAACATGGGCAGATTTGCATTACGGAGGTCAGCTGTCACAGAGATGATATCCCAAAATATATTTGGACAGATGGTTCTTTATTACTGAACAAAACATCTGTCTAGAGGCTCACATACAATTTGTGTAGTCAGTGGAAATGTCACACCTGTGTAAGATGTTTGTTTCCAGATGTAGTAACTCTATGGCTTCGAGGATATTTAACAATGCTGCTGGCTAATAGAAGCTGCTGGACAATCTTTCAGCAGTCTAGACTGAACTAATTTCAGTGATGGTAGAGCCAGACTCTTCTCAGTGATACCCAGGTACCAGTCGCCAAGGAATGGGCATGAACAGAATTACTGGACATTCTGTTTAAAAATAAACTTTTTTATTTTTTATGGTAAGAGGAGTGAAACATGGGAAATGGCTGCCCAGAGAAGTTGTCAAGAGGAAAAAACTCAACTGGAGAGACCCCTAACCAACCTGCTCTAGGTGGCCCTCCTTGAAGCAGCAAGTTGGACCAGTTTTCTCCAGAGCTGCCTTCCAGCCTCTGCCATCCTGTAATTCTCTGGTGTCTGTGACCTGGTTATGCACTTTTGCAAATCTTAGGTACTCTTCATTCTCTGGGGATAACAATTTGTACAGAAAATGGCTTTAAACAGAATCAGTTTTTCTTGCGAAAGACTGTTTATATTTCAGAAACTGGAATATTATTCAGCAAATCTTCAACAGCCAAAAAGTTCAGTGTGAAGATTATGCAAAACACAACTTGTGCTAAAGAACAAACGTGTGGTTATATTAAATTGATGTAGCATCAGCTACTCAGCTAGGACCAGCTGATATGATTTGTTTTGATCTCAATAGGATTTGGGATACACACAACAGAGCAAACCTTTACAAGTAGATGGCAATGTAGGTACCATGGAAAATGGAAATTATGGGAGCAGGTTTTCTCATTTTAGGACTCTGTTCAAGAGTGTTTTGAAACATGCATTTGAAAGAAAGATGCATGGAATCTTATAAAAAAATTTATTCTTTTTTTATTCCAGTCACCTGATAGCATCCTCTCCCTGTCCTAGCAGACATTGCTATCATTATTAGTATTTATTATTATTAATACTTATAATTAATCCACATGGAGTGATTCTTAACTAGTGTTAGAATAATTTCTGCAGAGTGAAAGATACTATTATACTAGATATTGTTTCTACTAAAGAAATATAATATACACTTGGCCCTAGACAGTGTTCATCAATTAATTTGTGGAGGGTTAGTTCAGCTGTTAAACAAAGTTAAATTTATGTGGCCTTCTAAATATTCCCATGCACGAGTATTTTGTAAGTTTGCTACAAGACAGGTCTTGAATGTGTCCAAAAACATATTTAATACTTTATGAAATAACACAAGTGTGTAGATGCTGGCACATAAATAAGTAAAAAAGTAAAATACAGTAAATAACTGGTCAATAGCAATGGGAAGATAAACAAAGTTAAATAACAGTGTAGGGTCTGCTTCATTCTCACTTGAGAAGTGATAAAACTGAACTAAGGTAATAGTCATTATATCGTATTTGCTGGAATGATTTGAAAATTAGGAACCTAAAGTGTAAAAATATCTCCTGTAGATCAATACTAAAAATTACAGCAAATTGATAAAATGCATTGACATGGCACAGAGCCTGCAGGGCAATTTATGTCATCTTTTCCAAATTTTAGGTGTCAATGAATATTCAGTTCAGATCTGGATGATCACCAGTTTTGGACCGTCCATTTGAACTCTTTTAGTCTTTGACGACTATTGCAAAACCATGTCTGGTTTTTAGTTTCTTTAAAGAACCACAATTTTCTTCTTTTCAATTAATGACCAAAACTTTTCAAATGCATATGTTATGAAAAATCAACTCAACAGAAATATCACCAATGTTCAGCTGTAGCATCAGCTTTTGAACTGTGAGCATGTCTACATAAATGAAAAAAACAAAAAATTCACAAAAAAATCTACACATATGTACACATACACACACACAGATATTTGGATATATATGTATATGCTAAAATCTCAGATTAAATTCAGTAGTGGCTTCTGATACAAATAGACTTTTAAGCTGTTTCCAATGTTAGTGAAATGACATACTTAGTATTATTCCTTCTATAATTCTTCTCCTTTTGAGGATTATTACTACTATCATTATCCCAAATCCAGAGATATACATAACTTATACATTATTGCCATATCCAATTGCATTCTGATTCTACGTCACATATTCTACAATATACTTATGCCAATTATATTCTATATCACATTCCATCCTATATTTACAGATACTGCTTTTCAGTTTTTCCAGGCTCTTTCCATCTGCTCTGTTAAGCAAGAAATGTGTACTCCATCTTTGTGGATTGTGTATTCCAGTACACATAAATTACAATTAAATATTGGTACCTATCAGAAGCCAGAATCACTTCAGGAATGTACCACCACTCTAACCCAAAGTCAGTAGCAATTTTTTTTTTTTAATGTCACCTTATTGTGCACAGCCTACATCTTGTATTTACTTTCTTCATTTGAACAACACACTGGGAAACATTTTTAGCAAGTTTAAACAGTGCTAGGAAATAAGTATGTTGTATTATGTTCTAAATCATACTAGAAGTGTACATACTACATATTTTGCTTTAGAATCTTTGTTGGTTTTGTTAATGAAAATTACAAGGAAAATAAACATTAGTATGGGCCTGTTGAACAGAATTCATTATGGTCCCAGAATGTTGCTCATGTGACAGGATGTTTCCCTATTTTTAGTTCAACACTAAATAGCACAAAAAGGTAGTTGAGCAAATACAGAGGCATGTCTAGATTCTTGACTCTCTTCATGGATGGTAGATCCTTCCTCTGTTGTCATGTTTAATAGTATTTTGATGCCTTAGGAAAAAAAATACAATTCATACTACCCTATGCATTCAAGGGATGAGAACTGTAAATACAGTGGTACACAAAGAGAAGTTTTTTTTTTTTTTAAAGACACTGTTCTAACAGGCCTTCAGTATCAGTTTATACATAGAAAAATCTAGAGATAATCTTATTTCTATTATTACTGCTATGTTACTATTAACAGAAAGTCCTCTTATTAATCTATTTTCCCCTAGACTCAGCTTGCTTTCCTAATCAATATGGGTTGTTACTAGAAGATAATGAGCTAACTGATACATAGTCTCAGTATTTTTGTAAGATGAAGAATAGTACTTTTAATAGTTTCTTATTTCAAAGGATATATAGATATCCATATACTTCAGAGATTAGGTTTTTTCCTCAAGAGGACAAATTAAAATTTCAGATATAATTTTGAGATTTTTCTCTGTTTTAATAGGGAAACACTTAAATTTTCAATAACAGCAACAAAAAATCGTGCCCATGATCAGTTTTGGTTATCACAGGGTTTTCCACTAGTTTTGAAATTTTACATATTGTTCATAATAGTTTATGTTTTAAATAACAACATTATTTCAAACTGGTTTTGCCTTAAAGTCTTTACAAAAGCGTTTTTAAACTGTTTGAAACCAATTTTTATTTTTTAAATTTTTTCTCCATAAAAATACATTTTGGAAAGGTGAAACAAACTGAAATAAGTGAGTTCTTATAGGCAGATTAGATTTTGGTGAATCTATATGTTCCAAATAAAAAAACCAAACCAAACCCACTCAGTTCTTAACTAGTCTAAAATACCATTCCAACAACTTCACACTAAACCTTTTAGAGGTCTGCCATTCATGTTTTATGTCAACATTCACAGTGACTAATGCTGCAGTGAAGTTCCTTGCCATAATTTCTACATTTCTCCTTAACAAGGATTGAAGGTTTTGTTTCTCTTGATCTTCAAAGCCTAGGTAAATCCTAGAATTTGTGCTGAATTAAAAAGTTTCAGTGTTATCTGGAAATCTCAATGGTTAAATTATCAAAAAAGTAGTCAGAGGTCCAAAAATAATCTTTCATTTGCTAGGAAGCTGAGCTGCAAAGCCTCATTAGGTTCTCTCTACAGTTTTCATTTAAAAATAATAATCTCAGAAGTGAGTGCAGTAGTCTGTGAGGATGTAACAGAACAGATTTCCACATCAAAGTGTCACCAGTTAAGATACTTTATCTAAAGTATTTATAGTGCAAGATATGCAATCTCTTTCAAGTCACATTTGCTACTCTTGCTACTAGCTAAAGCCTTATTGCAGAAATAGTTTTTCTGAGATTAATTTATCAACATAGGTGAAGGTACCTGGGTCATACTCTTATAGATGAAGGCTACCACGGCCCCTTGGTTCAGATGGGTTGCTCAAACTAATTGGTTTACAGATACTTGCTTGTAAACTGACTGGAAAATGATGAGGTGGAATAAAATGCAGAGAAAAGAACCACATCTTTCAGATTAACAGACTAACTTAAGAGGGGATATTGATCATGGGAAAACTGAAGATAAATGTTAGATGCCAATAGGTTCAAAATGAGTGGTAAATGAAGAAATTTTTGAATGCTAGGAGATATTTTTAAATACAGAGTATGACAAAGAGAAGGTAAATATAAAGAAGCCACAGTTTCACCAAATTTAAAGACAACAATGAAGAAATAAATGGCTAAATTTTAAAAACCTCTGTCTAGTCTACTAAAACTTCTTGTCTAACTAAACATACAATTATATGTTCTCCACACACTATGTGTCAAGATCTAGTGCTGGAACTGGACTGAGTTTACTTACAGGAAGGGGTTTTGGATATGGTGTGTTCAGTTATCAGAACATTTCAGACAATGAGTCAGACAATGAGTCATTGGGAGCTCTGAGAAGCAGCATCATCAGCAAAATCCTTTACTGCATTGCTGCTGGGAAGGATGCATTAATGACACTGAAAATGTTGAGGAACTGACAGTGTAAAGATTACTTTACAGTAAAAAGTACTCTGAAGAAAGTAGGTCACGTAGAAGTTGCTCACATCCAAATTATTTGGCCACTCTCATCCTTAATTTTAAATTATGTTGTCTGTTTTGGGGCAGTTGGGTTTAGCATTTTTTTCCTTTGATAACCTGAGAGACTTTTTTCAACTCTGTAATGAATTCTGCTACAGCAAATGTACTGCAGTTGATAAAAGCAAACTATTTGACAAACTGTCAGAGATGCATACACAAAATGACAGCTACCCCCTTTAGTGTTGTTGGAATAACAGACTTGAAAATTAAAACCAACTATAATTAACTTTTACAAATGTTGGGATGCAGAGCAGAGTCCCCAGGAAATCATTCCTAGGATGTTCAAGGCTCAGATTTGACTCTCCATTCTCTCAAATTTGAAGAAAAACCTCCTACTTAGCAGTCTACTGGCAGTAATGGGTAGACCTTTAACTGCAGATGGGATGCCACCATGGGTAACCTACCCTGCTTAGAGGAAGAAAAACAGTACCACATTCCCACAGTCCAATGTAAATTCGTTGCACAAAGGAATGTAATGGAAGCATAAGAGGAACAAGGACTGTGACATGCCAAGTCCAGCCTCAGATGATGCAATTCCCCAGCAGTATGTCAGTGAAAAGTTGTGCTGTTTGGAACCCTTACTCTTTACTAGCTTCCTTCTTATTTCAAGTGCAGACAATGAGAAAACACAGTTAAAGGAAGAAACATTTACTTTATGTGCCCTCATCTCCTGCATTGGTAAATGTGGGCAGGTCTGTTTCCAACCTCATGGACCAAGGAAAGAACTAACTATCAAGTACTAAGGAAAGAAGTGAAGCATAGCCCTCATGTCACTGTAGAAAACCCCATGCAGCAGTTTCTCTGAATATCACTCCAGGAATTCTCAAACTTAACTGAAAGCTGGCAGACTTTTTACAGGCTCTTAGACCTTCTATTACACTCTCAGCTTTATTCTAGAATAGCCTACTTGGGAAAGTAATAGAAGATGAAAGTGCTGGAAAGCAGTAGGAATTCTCTTCCAGTGGCTAAATAGGCTCGAATCTATTTCTTAGATGTTACCTCAAAAGACCTTACAAAATCAGGACAAAGTAACATTGCATCTCCTTCCTATACAGGTCCTGGGTTAGCCTCTTCTTTGATTTCAGTGACACAGTCTACTGTTGAAGACCTCTCTCAGGACACTGAGGAAGCATTTGGGCTTGTCCCTTAATACTGTATTTGGGAAAGTGACTCTTGTGAAGGAACAATTGCATTAGAGGCATTTATCATAGGTTTTCATGGTTTATTTTAACCTCTTTTCTTTGACACAAGTGTAGAGACTTACAAGCCAGAGAATGTTATTCTCTACTCAGAAAACCTCACCTGGGCAAAGATATTTCCAAAGCTCTGCTATCAGGAGGATAACTCTCACAATGTCTGAGAGATTTTTTTTTCCTAGCATATCAATGGTACAGGACCTCCAAATTTATTATAATTTGGTTGTAAAACGAGCAAATCCTGAAAGCACTTGAACCTCACAAATTGTGTACTTGCACTGGTGTTACTTCAAGATTTCACTATTTCAGAGCAGGACCTGGCCAAGTCTATTGAAAAGACTTGACAGTTGATGATACAGTGAGACATGCCCCAACACACTGAGCAAAAAGTCACCATAACAGATGCAGAAAATCAATTCCATTGTACTAGAAAAATAAAAGGCAGCTTCCTTAGTTTCAGAGGGAATTTTCTGTCATTGTGGAAAGTGGATTCAAATACAAAAGGTGGTGATCCTACATGTTCAGATAGGAATTTTCTGTCCCTTTCTCAGCAGAAATCACTAGTTATTCAATCATGCATTTTTTCAGCCATTTTAAGGTGATGTTCTACAGGGATGGTGATGAGTATTCTTGCTTTAATATACCACAACAGTACAGTAAATAAAAAGTGTCTCAAACCTCAACAACATGAACTGAAAGGGAAGAAAGAAAAGTAATATGGAATAATAAAGCAGAAGCATTGTGAGTGACATTTAATTAATCACCAGTGTTAATCAATTGAAACTGTGCTTCCAGATCACCTCAAATAAGGCCATCTCTATACATATGTACAATCCACCTGTCTATTTCCCATTGTAATAATTGATTTTTCCCTTCTGAGCTGTCAACAGTACTTGCAGGATTGTTGCAGGTATTTAATCTACAGGAAGAAGATAAACATGGTGTAAATTAGCTGAGACTCACAGGTCACAGCAGATAGGTAAGAGCAAGAGTAAGAACAAAACCAGGGGAAACGATAAACAAGAAAGCAATTCATGTGCCCAACTTCAACTGTTTTAGAAGTTCTTGTCTTCTACTTCTTGTCTTCTACTTGATCCCACACAAGAGTAACTCTTCTCATTTCCATGGCCCTTCTGCCCAGACTCATCATAAACAAAATCTATTACTGACTCATCTAGATCCAAGTCCAGAAAGGACTAGCAAATACTAGCAAACAGTCTTTCTGTGGCAGTTCTTAAATGAATTCATCTATAAATTGCTGAGAATATGTCCCAGATAGTCCTAATCCCAAACAGGAGGGTTGTCATGCTTTGGAGGTATCTGATGGGTACATCACAGATGTACAAATACAAAGGAAATACTTTATTTATACCAGTATAGCACTGACAAATTGACTTCAATTAGATAATTTGTGGTAACTTGGTTTATGCTTCACTTATAGCTTCCCTAATTGCAGATAAGAAACAGGCCTGTAATTCAGCACACTTACTGAAGATTCCCTGAGAACTGAAAACACATTTATGAGATTTGCCTTGGGGATGAAATGAGCAGAAGCCAATTTTTTTTTGTCTGTGATTGAAACCAATAAATCTTTGAATCCAAATCCTAAGGAGAAAGTCAAGTAATTCAAATTAGTAAATAACACACACAGAGAAATATGGTTTGTTCGTAGCTCAGCAAAAACAGAGTGTTTATGTCTGGCAAAGGTCTTGTACAGAATTCTATCCTTACAACTGCTAGGGGCAAGCACAATGCTAATGATTTAGGGGGTCCATCTGAACAAGCGCAAGAACTTTCACTGAGATTACTGATGGTGGGAATTGCAGGGAAGAAAATGAATGGGAACACAGTCAGGTACTCTTTACACAGCATCAGTGCCTTTTGCATTCTGCTGAGCAGCTACTAGTACCATCTCACAAGAAAGCACACTTTCCCTCTAAAAGACCTTGCTTTGGCAAAGACTGCAGCAGTGTCAAGAGCTGTGATTTCTGCTGATTTGTTTTCAGATTGCTTTTATGTTTCATCTTGAATAGAAGAAAAGTGTGGTCACCCAGCTTTCCTACAAATTATCGTGGACATAAATTAGACTCAGACTGCATCTCTACACATGTTTAAGTCTATTGTATCCCACCGCCTCCCATCCCTTCCTGGTTCTTCACTCTCTCACTCCTCATACCCATTCTAGGTGATATCGTCTCTTGAGCCAGCTAAGGCACTGACTGAACCCTTCTGCAGTAGAAGCAGAATCCATCTCAGCAGAAGACTACCCTGTATTTTTCTAGATTATTTTTCTGCCAGATTTGTGAGAAGCCATGGAGGGGATGAGTGTGCACTAGAGCAGACATGAGTGGCCATAGCACATGAGAGAGATGGGCAGAAAATTTATGGGGAGAAGGAGAGAAAGACAAGAAAGCCATGGCCATGATGGGATGCATCCACAAGTGCTGGGAGAGCTGGTGGACATCATAGTGGGGCTGCTCATGATTATCTTTGAAGGGTTGTGGAAATCAGGAGAGGTGCCTGAAAGCTGGAAGAAAGCAAATGTCACCTCAGTCTTCAAAAAGTTCAAGAAGGAGGACCTAGGGAACTACTGGCCAGCCAGTCTCAATTTCCCTGGAGAGATGATGGAGTGCCTCATTATGGAGGACATCTGTCCTCCATTATGGAGGATGCACAAGACAAGAAGGTGATTGGGAGTAGTCAGCATTAAAGGTAGATCATGTTTGACCAACCTGATTGCCTTGTATGACGAAACAACTGCCTGGATGAATGAGGGGAGACTAGTGGATATTGTCTACCTTGACTTCAGCAAGGCTTTCGACACTGTCTCTCTCACAATATCCTCGTAGGAAAACAGGAAGTGTGGACTGGATGAGAGAGCAGTGAGGTGGATTGAGAACTGGTGGAATGGCAGATCCCAGAGGGTTGAAATCAGTGGCACAGGGTCTAGTTGGAGGCCTGTCACTAACGGTGCCCCAGAAAGATCAATTCAGGGCCCAGTATTGTTTAACTCATCCATCAATGGTTTGGAGGAAGGGGCAGGTGCCTCCCCAATGAGTTTGCTGATGACACAAAGCTGGGAGGAGTGGCCAGTACCACACAGAGCTGTGCAGCCCTTCGGAAGGACCTCAGCAGGCTGGAGATATGGGCAGAGAAGAATAATCTGAAATTCAGCAAGGGAAAATGCAGGGTCCTGCGCTTGAGGAGGAATGATCCCATGCACCAGTACAGGCTGGAGGCTGACCTGCTGGGAAGCAGCTCAGTGGAGAATGACCTGGGGGTCCTGGTGGGCAAAAAGCTGACCATGAGCCAGCAATGTGTCCTTGTCGCCAAGAAGGACAATGGTATCCTGGGCTGCATTAGGAAGAACATCACCAGCAGGCTGAGGGAGGTGATTCTGCCCCTCTACTCAGCCCTGGTGGGGCCACATCTGGACACCTGTGCCCAGTTCTGGGCTCTTCAGTACAACAGAGACATCAGACTCCTGGAATTGGTCCAGTGGAGAGCAGCAAAGAAGATCAAGGGACAGGAGAATCTCTTATGAAAGAGTTGGGCCTGTTCAGCCTCAAGAAGAGGCAACCGAGAAGGCACCTCATCAGTGTCTGTCAGTGTCTGCAGGGAGGGGTCATAGGACAGACCAGGCTCTGCTTGGAAGTGCTGAGCAATAGGACAAGATCTAGACAATGGGCAGAAACTGATGCACAGGAAGTTCCACCTGAATATGAGGAACATTCTTTACTGTGTGGGTGACCATGCACTGGAACAGAGGGCCAGGAATACTGTGGAGTTGCCCACACTGGAGATATTCAGGAACCATCTGGACACAATCCTGCACCATGTGCTCTGGGATGGCCCTGTCTGAGGGCCAGAGGTTGGGCCAGACCACTGTGGGCCCCTCCAACCATTCTGTGATTCTGTGATTCTGTGATTCTGTGATTCTGTGAAGAGGAGATAACCTACTGCTTTGATGTGACAGTGGCCCATCAGATCAGCTTTCCACATCTTGGCATGGCAACTTGGAAATTTGTCTGAAAACCTCACATTGGAAATCATCCTCTATTTCTCTTCTGACCATCTGCCATTTTTACCTGTGTCTACCCTCTCATCCTGGTCCCTTTCCATGGTCTGCCTGTTCTCTCATTTCCTCACCTCTCTCCTACAGTGTTTCAGCTCTCACACTGATTATTGTTTCCCTTGCCAGATGCTCGTTTCTCATTTTCCCCAAATTTTTTAAATCCACTTAAAAAAAAATTTAGAAAATCCCCATCAATGAGCAGTCATTATTATCTGCTGCATGTAAGTAAATACATCCCCTGTAATGTGTGGATGCCTCAAATCAAACTTTCTTACTGACAAGTTACATGGTAATAGAGATGACAGCCGGATGTTAAATACTAATAATTCAGATTTCAGACTGTGTTGACCTTTCTCTCATCAACCATTTCAAGATCTATGTCTCATTTGGTCCAATTCCTACCAATGTTTTTAGAAGACGCTTTGAAAGAATTAGAGCTGCCCATGCACCTTAGCAACCAACAAGACACTAATCTAATCTAAGCACAAATCTCTGACATGTCCCATGTAGTGAAAAACATCACTGAGTGCTTATGAGTGTGAAGCAGTTCTTGATGAAACCAACACAGCTCAGCCTTCAGCACAGACTCATCACAACAGATGAGGAATCTCAATTTCTGCCCTGCAAGCGCTCCTCTCAGCAGGAGCGTTTTCAGCATCACTGGAGACATAAATCTCTCCCAAGTCCTGCGCGAAGGAACAACAGGATGCAGGAACCAGCACTAACTGCAAAGAAAAACAGCTTGAAGGATAATTTTATACACACTTCAACAGATGTGAGGAGTGAAATATACACGTCTGTATTGTCAGATGCATGGTGACCCTGGGTGATGTGGGAGAATTAGCACAGGGAAGGGAGTGAGAGATACTGAGAGGAGAAGCCAGCGACCAAGCTGGGAGCTAAACCGGGTCTGCTCTGTTTCTAGGTCAGTTTACCGAGGCAGTCAAATGCTGCCTTTTACTGGAGATAGACCGTGGGATGCTGATCCAGCACAGTGGTAGCTGAGTCCTAAAAATGAGATTTGGTCAGATTAGATATTTCCTCTGTTTCCTTAGAAAGGGGAGAAAGCAGCCAGATGTATCATTAAAATCAGTGTTCCAGCAGCACAATCACACTTTCTGGTTTTCACATTTGACAGCCTTGATTGTGTACAGTATTTCCTACTTTCTGAAGTGTCAGAAGGGCCTCAAATTGCATTTTCTGAAACTGGATCATGACTTCTGAAACGTAAAGACAAACTGTTGGAGGTTCTGATTAAATATTGATTCTTGCATTCAACATTGTTTGTAAATGCCTGTTATAGAACACAGAACAAAGAGATCTCCCTATCACAGATATAGATGTTCCATTCTGCAGCTAGTATATTCGAGTGGATTAAGTGGTTGCCCAGAAGTATGTTATATATTTTGCTAGTTATGCTGCAACTATTTGGAGTTAAATAACTCTCTTATTTTTGACTAAATAACTCTTTTATTTATGACTATTTTTATTTTGGTATTCTGGATCAACAGGCTATTTTTGAAGTGTACACTTTCCACTCTCACTGCCAAAACTATACTCTGAGCCCCTTGTACCAGAACGGTGAGCAGATTTTTTCCTTCCAACTATGCTTGAAGGGTATCAATCCATTACCTTTTTTTCCTCATCTTTTCATAAGCTTCTTTTAAATTATATAATTTTTTGCTGCTACCACAGGATCTTCTCAGCTCCCAATTACTCAGCTCCCACTTAACAAGTTGTCAAGTGACTACTCAAGCAGCAAAAGGCATGTGTCTGTAGAATTGTAAATTATTTATTGCTTATAGGTAGCTGAAAATTAGCTTAACCAGTCCTATGAAAAAGAACAATAAAAAGTAACGCCTTAATTAGCTGGAGTGCTTGGCAACACTAAACAGAAAATTTCAAGCCACTATGAAGACAAAAGCATAATTGAAGAGGTTCTATTCCTGATCTTACTTGCCTACTTTGACAATTCACAGATATCTGCTCCCTACCTGCCTTCCCTGCCCCTGTGATGCCTGCACAGTCACCAGCTCTTTGTATCCAGTCTGTTCTGATAGGAAGTGTGATATTTCAGCTTCTGTGCACTTATACCATCCTTGAGGAGACAGACTCTCAATACAGGGAGGAAATGAGAAAGATAGGCACGTGAGCTTCCAGCCTGGGAGTACAGAATCATCTCCATGTGACTGCAGGCTCTTTGTATGCCAGAACACTTACTGACTTCACAGTGGTATTCTGACCCTCTTCAGAGATCCTACCAGACCTATTAGTGGAATCCAATAAGTCTTGCCTTTCAAGCAAGCATTTTTTACTCCCCATTCACTGCTGCATAATGTTTTGGTCTATTAAAAACAAAAAGGATGTCACTCTGGACTCCTAAGCAAGTATGATAAAGTGTACTACTCATGTGATGTCCTTTTTAAAGTAGTACATCGTAAAAGCAATTTTAGCTCCCTCTTCAGCCTAACAAATCCACATCTACTAAAAAGAATCTTTAAATGCAAACTCCTGTTTAATTTGGGACACTGAACAGCAGCAAACGCAACCCTTTTGGAGGTAGTGTGAGCACAAAGCAGTAAAGAAGATACAAGGTCTCGTTCAGATTGAAATGTTTTGGCCAGTTATATTAATCCAATGACTAAAATGCTTAAACAATATGGAGTTAACACTCTTCTCTGATGCATGACTAGTTACTTTCTAGACATTTTCTTCACTTTTTTCCACCCTTTGACAGACTGGCACCCATTCAGGCAAATTTGGCAAATGTTAGAAACCATTTCTCCCTATGAACTTGGCCATCCCTTCTTTTGGAGAAAGGCCAACTCACTTCCCACCTGGTGCTTGGACTCATGCCCATGTATTGTTTAGCTGAGAACTGAGGGTCATAGGGAAAAAGGCTAGAAGAAGCAGGGGCAGAGGGAGGAAAAGGAGTTTCTGCTGGCTCTCTCGCCTTAACACTTGGCACTACTCCATATGTCTGGAGTCAGCACTTTTTCATTTCATTGCCTTGGCTTCAAAAAAACCCAACAATGTAAATGGAAAGAGGTTTCCAATCAGAAAAGCTGATGACATGGTGGACAAAATGTATAATTCTGGACAAATAAAAAGTTGCGTGCTGGTCTTTAGTAGACCAGCAAAAAGACGGAAGAATTACACTTAACACACTCAAATCCGTTTTAAAAGCTGAGGACTGTCACTATTAGAAATGATCGCATTCTGTAGAGCATATGAGGCTTAATGTGACTTTAGAGGCCACCAGTGACTGATCATTTCCCTTTAGGCACTCCTCAAAAAGTGGAAAAGAGTATTAGTTTATCTAGACATTGCTGTAAGTATTGAACACAACACAGCTCTTACCTCAATTACTTCCCTTTTCACGACATTCATATATAAGACATTCAAGTATTTTAAACAAATTGGAAATTTTTATTTTTTATTTTTTAAAATAAAGCTCACATACTCTTTTGTCAAGATTTCCTGGGCTACATATTCAGTTTTATCTCATCTGACTCAAACAAAGTCGAGTTCTACTTATCCCCTTCAAGACTGAAAATGGATGAAAGTGTCAAATGAATTAAGTAACAGTTTTCACCCAGTAGATATTAAGGGTATGAGAGGACACTTGAAGTTATGGACTATAACCCTGACTTGCATAGTTCATTTTAAAACGTACTGTCAGCTCTTTACTCTGATAAGATTCATCTGTGAAAGACCCAGACTGACAGTAGCAGATAACAATTTAAATGGAACAATATTTATAGCTGATTTAGAATGAACTGTAACGGATCATCATAAAGAAATGCCTAACTGGCTTGTGTTCTCTCTGAAAAATATTCCCACAAGGGTAATTGTATTAGAGAAGGTTTGCATTAGTTTTAAAAGAAAACCATGTTTTATGCTTGAAATGGCATAGCTGGCAGCATTATTCCATGATTTTGATAACACTTTCATTTGAATAACAATCTCTGCTCTGAATTAGCAATACCCAGATATGATACATCTAGAGAACCAGATGAAAATTTCTCTGTACCCTTTTAGAAATGTCTGTATAAAATTAAAAATATATAGAATTGTTTTCAAAACAATCAAAAATAATTTTCAGAATTATGAGCAATGGCTGAGGAACAGTCTTCCTGGAAGGCACTGTGGTATGCTGGAACATGGGAATCCCAGCATCACTGGTGCAAATAATGAAACATGGAAAGTGGGTAAACAGTGCGGCATCTTGTCATCTTTCTCCAGCACTTCCTGCCACTGTCCATGAACTTCAGATGACCTCAACTGGAATGAAATTGTCTTGTAATCTTTACTTTTTGTCTGTGCCTTTAAGCCACCATTCTCCTCTGCAGTGATAATTTAAGATAAGACTGACTGTGATTTTCACTGGATTACCCAGTCTTCTTTGCAACAGGGTTTAAGTACATCACTCAATGGACTACAGATTTCGGAAGCAAAATCATTTCACTCCGCACATCTAATTGCTTGGGTACCAGAGGGTCTGCCAAACTTTCCTAAGACAAAAGTTCCAGGACAGTGAAACATTCCCAAGCTGAGTGGACAAAACAGGGGCATGACTATCTCTCATGCTGTATACTTGTAAACTCAAGAAACAAACCAACTATGTTTGTAATAAGGTCTTACGACATAAAGGAAATTAAAACCCCCAAGACCTGTGCAATACACTTACGCAGGAGATGATGGATTAGAACCCAGGAGGAAAGAACAGATGATGGGGCTTCAGTGAAGACTTTGCAGACTTCTGCAATTGATATTGGCAAGCTTGTATCTGGGTATTACAGATTCAAAATTCAGTTTCAAATGTAAGCAGCTTGATATTGCAAAACTGCACAGCACACAAAGGATGTTGTTGCCTCTATTTTGCCCTTAGTAGAAGAGGAATAAACTGATTCAAACACTGAAAGAAGTTACAGGCAAAGCACTGATCCCACCAGTGCCTATATAGGCATCTCTGTGTGGTTTACCATGTGAAATGGGCATTAGTCTAGCCCTAGATTGCCATTTCAAAATGCCAATCAGAGGATTGCAGAGCAGCAGAATCCCTTAGCTGTGTGACAAACATCATGACAAGAGCAAAATACACACACAAGAAAACTATATTTGCCAAAAGAAAAATCTACATCAATCAATTAAAATAGAACAGAAAAAAATTTAGAAGTATGTTCAACTGTTTCTGTCCTAACCACCTATATTAGAAGATAACAGTACTTATAAACAGTACCATGAAATACACTCCTTCATACATAATTAAAAATAATTTGATTTCCATCACATAAGAAGTCATGCACTTAGAAAAGCACAGCCATGAATAAAAAACCCACAAAGCTAATTTTATGGGATTAAATTGGGATTAAAGATGATCTTGTGCAATTCACAGAAAAGTTTACAGAAAACTGTATAATCTGTGACATAGGGAAAGTTATTAATATTCCTTCTACTTTATACCACCATTAAGTACAAGAGCAGATGAAAGGTTCAAGAGCTTTTATGTGAGATTTTGAACATCATAAGTTTAAATTACACAGTAAACTGAAGGCATTTTTAATGACCTTTGAAAAGGGTTACTACTATCTTCTATCAAAAGCCACAAAAGCATCATAAAAATTATTCCCAATTAATTTGCACTCTAAAAGCCCAGCAAAGATTTGAGAGAAATCCTTCATTTATAGAATCAGAAGTGTGCAAGTTAATTTAAAAATTAAATGTTGCAGCATCTCTGTTGGATAAAGTTATATGTTTTATGAACAGATGGGTGAACTGACCCACAAAGGAGTTCAGCAACATGTTTAAAACCACATGGGAAATTACTGTCAGAATTAGGGACTGAATTTCAAAGTATTGTCCCCCAGTGACCTGCTCTTTCCCTTGTATCATCGTTTTTAATCGGAATTTCTCCACTTCCAAACTGTTAATAATGAGGTAATCATCAATTTCTGCTGCTAAATTCATTTAAAAAAAAATTTACAGGGAAAAAAAATGTTGCAGTAGGAGAATTTTGGAAGAGCACAGCTAAGTAGGCAGCTTCCAGAGAAAGGCTGAAAAAGAATAAAAAATAACTATGGAGGAAAAGAATTAGGGAACTGATAGTGATTCCATCCATCCAATTACACAAAGGGAAGAGATCTCTTGATTGCAGCACATCCAGAGGCTACTGAATGATTACAAGTGAACTTCTGTTGACTTCTTCAGAAATCTTCTGAAAATTTCCTTTGGGAAAAAAATCCATACACAGGAGGTTTCTCTTTCTTTTCAAGCATAAGTACCCATAATCCATGACACCCTTCTGAGTTATGAAAGAACTAAAGAAATACAGATCCCTGTCTTATCAGAAATACTCATCACTGGCACTTCAGGTAGGCTGATGCAACAGTGTAACAAACTATCTTTATATGTAAGAATCTGGGACATTAAAAACCCTCATCCTTTGAACAACTAATTTTTTCAATAATTATTCTCTCCATTTGGGGCCCATTTGTGAATGGTCATGAAGATTTTTTGTTTAGTTTCAGCAGATACTATAGATATAAAGATGGTACTTGATTCCAAGTTTTGGAGGAACCAGTGCATTTGTAATGACCAAACGGTGCATGTATTTACACATGGAACAGCATCTTGTATTTGATGGGATTGCACAGGATGTGAATGAGTGGGGAATTTGTTGTGTCATGACTTTTCCTTGTCTCAGGAAGAACAGATTTCATTTCTGTGAGCATGAACACTTTTAAATTTAACTTTTCCTCTTCCCTTTTCTTGCCTTCAGCTCCCAACACCATCTGGAGAAAGGGATGGAAGCCCCTGGCAACTCCTTACTGAAGACAGAGGGTAACTAGAGGCTATGCAGGATGGGAAAAGGCTGCATTAAATTAAAAATGGCTCTTCTTATGCAACAGGGAGATCTTGTTCAAGAGCTGGCACAGGTAGAATTAACTAAGGAACATTCAAAATATCACTGTTTTTCTTCCCCAGTGCAAGGCACATATTTTGACCTTGTCATTTCCAGCATAAGCACGTGTCAGTATCTATGTATGAAAATTCAGAAACATAACACTCCACTGCACACACTTCTTCCCCTGGGGAGACAGTGAGCGAACAAACACATGCCAGATGGTAGTTGCATTGCTCAGTGCACTACTGGAAGGCACTCAGTTATTGCAGAGACAAACACAACACACAGTAAAAGCAGAAAGTCTCTACAGAGCAGTCCCTTTTTGGTGCTGTGTGGTCATATACCGCTTAGCACAATGGATTCCTGGTCCTCAACAAGGTCCATACATATTTTCAAACAAAGGACAGTGGTATAGCCTAGATTTTACATGGTAGATATAGAGGCTGAGAGGTGGACAAAAAGCAGGCTCTTACTCAAGTCAGACATTTAATCCTATTACAACTAATGCTAGGGAGAAGACCACAAATACACAAATAAATATCCTAACACTAAAAAAAATATTATCAGGTTCAAAGGCTGACACAGCCAGCCCTCAGTTTACAGAATTTCAGATGAAACCGGTAAATCTAGATACTATTTTCTCAATTCACTCATAACTATTAATCATCTAGTTTTTTAAGGGAGGCTTTGTAACATTTAAAACACTGGGTAATTTCCACTGCAGAGGATACTTTCCACTGCAGTAGAAAAATTTAATTTGAGAATTGTACTGAAGGCCAGTGGGTTTGCTATCCTTTAAAAATCAGCAGTAGAAATAGTCAGGTGGTAACATGTTATTTAAATTTATGCAATGCAATTTCACTCAAATTTTGCAGGATGGTTTGAAGGGAGGGAAAAGCAGTGTTTCCCTTCTGTTGCTTGTGCTTCTTGAAAGACTTTGCCAAGGTAAGGTGATTCAAAACAGCCACCCAAAATAGCTGAGACTTTGCACTTAAAATAGCTGTAGAGACTGCTGCAGGAGCAGGGAGACCAGAATAAGTCAGCAAGGCTGTGAGGTCCATCCCACAATTCAAGTGCTAGGTGGGTACTTACTAAGGTTTCAGGAGTCATGACAAGTTCTGGATCCTCAAGGCCATTATTCTCAACAGTACTTAATATTAAAATGTGTGATTATTTATTTTCCCTTAGAAAAAACACACCAATGTGAGAAAATTACACTAAAATAGTGACAACTGGAGTTCTTTTACTTTGCTACGCAAGTTGAACTCTGCTTGCTTTTGCACAACAGGAGGAACAAATGGTCAGTAAAGGGAGGTATGTTTGGATGGACAATAGTGAAAGGGCATTTCTTTACTTCTGGGAATCTGATTTCTCCATCTAAATACCAATCTTGTTCTAAGCACATGATTATTATGTTATTTGTGGCCTACCCTCACAGCTGATACAAGAAGAGTGTGTTTCTCATGGCTTTACACAGTAACTAATTATAAATGCATTAAGCTTAGAGTGAATTGAAAGACCAGAAAAACAACAGTTGTACTTGTAATTAGAGATTAAGTGTTTTCATTAAAGGAGGCTCAGCCTTGGACAGCACTAATGAGTGGATGAGCTGAGCAAGTTTATAAGAAGACAGGTGCACCCACAGATGTCTGTCAGGTGTTTCTCTGCATCTGTGTATTTTCAGTATGGGATAAAGCAGCACCTTCAAAGCTCAAGTTCAGAGGCCTGGTACCTACGTACGTAAGTATTAATACTTAAATATTTCCTCCATCTCTAGAATATATGTATAAATTTAGAAGGCATAGACAGAGAATAAAAATTAGCACATTAAAGCCACATAATTTTTATTGCTTATTATTATAAAATTTATAAAATTGTATATTATTATAAATGTAGCTGTTGGCCCATGCAGCACTGTTGCACTTTTCTGCACAAAAATGCAACAATGGTTGCACTTGGTTTGTATCTTTCAATATTACTACTGTAAAATAGGGCATAGTGAAAGGCATGCAGAGGGTTTTTCTCATGCTGATGTTCCTCTCATTCATTTTTTGGGCATCCATGCATTTCTGTTTGTCATGGTGTAATGGATTTCTTGCCATCCAAGTTTTGTCAATAATACTTAACACTTTGAAACTTAGTATTTATATATTTAGCAAAATCTTGTGTGTTACAGTTGAAATTGAAGAACAAGAATCCGAACAATAAATGCTGCAGCTGAGGCTAAGATATTCACTGACAATTCGGATATTTCATATGCAATCTCATGAACTCTACAAGAAATAACTATGTAACCTATTTTAAATGTTTCAATGAATTACAAGCCATTGAAATTAATCAAAATGCACGAATATCAGAAATAGAGAAGGAAGAAAGTCACACATGGGAGAATAAAAACAATCTTTAATATTTTTTTCCTCTTATTCCTTAAGTCTCATTCAAGTAATTAGAAATCTAACAAGAGTCATAAACTCTCTAAGAGTCATAAACATTGGCTACAAAAATAAAATGTTTTTTCATGTCTACATCTCACATGTATTGGTCAAATTTTGTTAAATCAAGTTGCCTTTTATTTTCTCTGGTCTTTCTTCTACTTTCTCATCTGTAACTGCACAAAGAGTTCACTGAAGAATGATTGCAAAAACACCTCCCCAAATTTCCCAAAATTTCTACTCTTCCTTTCCACAAATAAAAAAACGCACGGAACTTCCGACAGTCTGAGGGTTTATAAAACAAAAACAGCAAGCCTAGTCAGTTTTGTTACAAAGGAGAATATCACTTGGTCTGATAGAAGGATTTTTTTTCCAGCACCAGACTAGCTGATGTCACTATCAGCAAGGTAGCAGGGAGTTCAAATTTTAAAAATGCACTAGAATTTATTTCTCAGCAATGAACTTCAAAAGAATTTGTTTATAATGAGCTCCATCGTAGTCTGGAGATGAAAGATGATGACTTATTAGAAGAGATTGTTTATCTGAACATTACCACAAACAAGTATTTGATGAAAGTGTCAGCTCAGTATTCAGGGATTTACTTTCTTCTCTGGCATGCCAGGGAAACAGAAGACTATCTACAGGTTTTGAAGCTTTGACAACATGTTGGCTGCTTAGCAGTCTATTGGAAACTTAGAGATAGAGATTAAAGCTTATTTTTAGAATTCATGGCTAGAAATGTATAGAGAGAATGTCTTTGAAATGGCAGCCACTTCTAACACACACGTTTCAGAGAACTGTTTCTCTGCTTATCCACCTATCTGTTAAGAGTCAGCATTAGAACGAGGAAGCTTTATGCAAACACCAGTCAATATTTCCCCCAGAATTTAATAAAACAATCCTTGATATTTCAGTCTCGAACTTTTCCCTTTTTATAAATAGAGATAAATTTCTATGAGCTTTATGAGAAAATGAGTGTTTGAAAAAATATTTACTGTTGATGTCTTCATTCAACCCCTTAACTTAATATAGCAAGATTTTACTAAAAGCTCGGAAAAAACCAGCATGTCTGTTTCATATGAAACCTACACAAAGCAAGGGTGGGGTTTTTATTATTATTTTTAGTTCTGCTGCATACAAAGGAAAATCTACTTCCTAGAGATCAGCTTTGCCTTGCTGCCAATGTCCAAACTGAGAAATTCTGGAGCCATGGATAATTTGAATCAGTTGCTAGCCAGCATTCGTAGGGAGTACCTCCATCTTTACAGTACACTGGCTTCTGGCAAGTGTCTGGCACAGGAATTTCACTAAGGTGTAGAAGGAAGTTTTTGTCCTGTGTACAAGAAGTTATCCATGTGTAGCAAGAACATGCCTCTGTAGCACCCAGTCTGTCTTGCTGACTACACTGAGGCAGAACTACCCCAAGGAGGGATAAAAATACAAGCCTATCAAGTAAAGGGAGTCAAACACACTGAAAAGTGGCCTATGTCTCCCCTGGAAAAGATCTAGGAATCCACCCAGGGAAGGGCAGCACACTGAGGCCGTGGAAGTGCAGGATTCAACAGCTGTGTATTCACCCTGCACTCACAGAACCAGCCAAATCAAGTCTGGAAAGGCGCTCAGCAGTCATCTGGCCTGTGCTATGCCCAGAGGCAGAAGTGTCTGTGCACAGGCTTCTCCCATTGCTCACACACTTTATTGCTCTTAGAGGGGGTGATACTTTAATATTGGTGCTTCTTCATTGTTGTATCTTTCTCCTCTGTATTTGTATGAAAATATATACAGAGAGATTGTCACATTCTAGAACTGAGACATTTTCGTGAAACCTTATTACTTTTTAGAAATATTTAATATATTAGGCTATGTAGATGAAAATTGAGGTGTCTTATGAGCTCTCTCAAAGGAAAGATTATTTCCCTCACCTTAATTCAGAAACAGTGCTCTTATATCTTTATGTAAATTAGTTGAGTGAAATTGGGTTGTAGAAAGATTATTCCTTATTCTGACCAAATATTACCTTTTTTGTGTGTTCCATGGAATTATTTTACTCAGTGATGTACACAGAAAAAGAAAAAACTTTTTTAAAAGTTACATAACAATGTAGAAACTATCTTTAATTCTTCTCAGTGTCCCTTCTTTATGGGGCAGAAAATTAAATGCATATGAAATTAAATGCAAATGTTTCATGCAAATATAAAACATCATGAAAGAAGATCTTCAAATTCCCTGAACTATGTTACCCTCATCTAAAGTTTAATTAAATCATTTTTATTAATTCATTATTTCTGCTCTGGACAGGAGTCTTTCTCCTGTGGCTAATTTATCCCAGAGAAAGTGCATATTTGTGGCATGGGGAACGGATGTCTTGGGGGAATTTGTTTTATTAAACAACAATTAAAAAAGAGCAGAAAGGAGGCAAGAAGAGAACTCTGCACCCCATGGGGTGTCACTGAGATGTCACAGAGAAGAGGGATGAGAAAATATGTTGATGTCTAAGGTGATCCTGATGGTCAGCTGGGGCCTCACAAAAACTAGATCCTGTTTACTCACCGTTAAACCACTTGATCTTGTGATGTCCTACTCTGTTGCAATCAATTGTAATTATTGAAGTATTAGGATAAGTACAGTGGTGAATCCTGATCACTCACTCTTGTCCTTCCAGGCTGATTTAGCAATAGGCATGAAAGTCAGTAGCTGTGGAAAAAAACCCAGAAAGTCTCTTAATGTTGAAATTTACGGAGTTGATTGGATTATTTCTGTGAAATCCCATCATAACTCAAAATGTCCTCTGAAGAATGATTTTGAAATAGAACCCACTTCATAATCGGCATCACTCTAGCAAGGTATTACTCTTGAATGCTTATGGAGCAGCAAGGTTTTAAGCACAACTTCCCTTTCTTTGAGACCTGCCTGGGTAGATGTGATTGAAACCTTTAACTAGGCTTTAAAATTGCCTACCCTTACATTCTTAGATGGACAGATTACCCTTTGACTGCTAATGTTTGTGATCAAACGATGCTCATCTGGTTTTTCATTTATTATAGAAAGTAACTGAAGGTTTCTCCCTCACCTCCAGATCTTACCCTTTCCCTTCTTTCTCAGGATTTAGCATATTAGAGACAGAACTGGAAGCATCAGATCATGCTGTTTAATCACCACCCAGAAATATATGGAAAAAGAAGTGTTCAATATCAATGTTCAATGACAGCTTCATAGCTGAAGCTCTTCATACCAGACTCTGAAAGGACTCAAGGGAGAAATACAGACACTATTAAAGTGTATGGCAAAGTTTTACTGAGGTCAATATTTTACCCATGAAGAATGCAAAGAAAATGAAAGCAACATTTTCTCTTGGTGCCTCAGAAAACAATTTGCTATTTGTGAAGAATTTTGCAGCAATTTGATAAGCCTTATCAAAAATAAAATTTTACTCAAATTTCCAAACACTTTTAAACAGTGTATTAAAACAGAAAATCCATGTCTTTTAAAGTATCATGACTGAGGCCTTCTGTCCTTCTAAAAGAACAGTTGTATTAATTCAAACCACAGTCATCCATAATCCAGTAACCAACTTCCAGTTTTTCCCAAACCATCCTTTCATGGCCACTTATGAGTCTATAGACCTATACTTCTCATAATTTAAAAAATGTCCTTGTCTGCTTGCTATGTGTGACTACCCCTCTGTAACTTGTTCATCCTTATTATTCCTCTCTAAATCTTTCCCTCTTCTATGATGTCTTTCTAAGTTGGCAAGATGAGAATTGCACACTTTGTTGAAGGTTCAGGTATACCATGGAATTATATACCAGAAAAATTTGATTTTCTGGCTTTTTCCCTTTTCATTTATAACATTTTTGGGAGTTGCAGGGCAGTTAAGTCTTATTGAGTAATGAGTTAATGTTTCTGCAAAACACCCGTAATGAAAAAAATATTCCTGAATATAATATTCTTTCAGTTTCTGTTATCTTTTAATGTGTTATTAAGATATTTTCTTTTAATTAATTACTTTGCATTCACCTACATAGAATTTCAACAGTCACCCAATCATTCAGTCAGTCAAAAATGAGAACTTAATTACAGACAGTAAGAAAAATAAGTAGGAAAACAGTTTTGCTAAAAAATATTAAGTCTACTCTCATTGCAAAAGACGTCTGAAGGTTCTGCACAGCAAGTGGTGTCATCATTTGTGCCTCCTGGGAAGATTTCAACATTTGGGTGAAATCGAATTTTTCATAATCCAGATAAACAGAGTAATATGCTACACTGACATGCTGTAGGATATATGCTTAGAGAAGAACTGCTCTGGTTCCTCTAATGGCATGTGATAGAACGTGCATTCATTGGGCCCCATCTCAAACTAGCTGCCTTTTTCTTCTTTGGGGTCTTCCTAGGAAAAAAACACAGACAAATATGGGCTCCAAAGGAGATGAAACCACCCAGCAAAACCACCGCCACCATCAACAATAAAACCCAGAGAAATTCAGCTCTGGTCCCAGGAAGGCTATGCCAGCTGTGAACAGCTCAGCTGTGACAGGCCCCAGTGAGGATGGCTTTGCACAGCACCTGTAAGCATTTAGGGGAGCCTCTGCCATGCCAGCTGGAGCTTCACACGCCAGCGGTAACTGGAGCAGACCCTGGAGAACACCATGTGTCACTGGGAAGTGACAACGAGGCTGGCGTCACTGAATAATCTCAGTGATCCTTCTTCTGGGAAGCATATTGAGAAAACACCATCTGCATGCATAGAAACAGAAAACAACAGTGCATAGTTCAAGTGAGAAAGTCCTTATGCTGCTTCCAGGATACCTTAACTGAGTGCTTACTTGTAAAATAACTCAGGTCTAAATTATTAGGACAAACAATGGATCTAAAAAGCAAGAAATATGACTCTCATGCCTTATGTATTTGCATATATACAAAGAAGAGTGAGAAAATCTGTGCTCTGCACATGTGCAAGTGTTAAAACACAATGGCCGCTACCACAGCTGGCTGGAGGCCCTACAAACTCAGCCTCAATTGCAACCAAGATAACCAAGAGCTTGGTAGCCAAAATGCATTAATAACATGTAAATGCAGAAAATTTACACCTTCAAGATCTTCATGTAAATCAGAAGCATATACTAATATTAATGAAAATATTCCAAATGTAAACATTGGAAACATCAAATGCAGCAGACTTGAAAGGAAGAGGAATTTGCTTACAGACTACAGGAAAACATCCAAGTTGCTTAATATTGCCATAGGGCTTGTAAATCAGCCTCAGTTCTGCAGCCCTGCAGAACAGCATTTCAGTATTGTTGAGCTTACTGATCTGTAGCGCGGCAGAAGCTTAAATGGAGGGAATGCAGAACTGTAATTTTTGTGGATAATTATCATGAAATGGTTTAGAAATTGTCAAGAAACTGCCATTAATTGCTGACATACACTGACAACAAAAAGTAGGTAGCATTAGTTCAAGATGGGAAGATGCAAACTCAAAAGAAACCCCTTGATGAAAAGTCCTATGGCGTAAGTAACATTTAGGACTACTAATTTGCTATCTGTGACTTGAATAACTGCAAAGCCAGTGAAAGAGCATTCATTTACTGCAGAGACCATTTTTAAAGATCCATATGAGTTTGTTTCATACCATTTCCAGCTGTGTTTTTTTTCCTTTATTAAGAGAGAGAAGTGTTCATATTTTTGCTAATGGAGGAAAGCAATACAGATATGTAAGTGTATAACATCATATTCTCTAAATGGCTCTATCAAAGGATTTCTGACTAACACAGTAATTTCATAAAAATTCACCCACACAATAG
Organism: Edolisoma coerulescens; assembly: GCA_013397115.1. Classification (NCBI taxonomy): domain Eukaryota; kingdom Metazoa; phylum Chordata; class Aves; order Passeriformes; family Campephagidae; genus Edolisoma; species Edolisoma coerulescens. Next base: position 125,401 of record VWZW01004956.1, read on the forward strand.
CTCAAAAATTTACTAGTCCCTGCACCAATCAGGCATAGCCTCAACCAAGATTCTCATGTACCCTGAGCAGAACAAAGTAGGCTACTGTTGCAGCGAAGAGGAAATCAATTTAAGAATTGAGAAATATCTTTTCTTTGGTCTTAAGCTGAAGGATCTTGGAGAAAAGCTCAATGCAGCCCAAGGCAGCTTCTCTTCACTGCAAGTTCAGAACCTAAACCTGCACCCCAGAGCACCTAGGTAGAGCAGGGCAGGGATAGCTTGCCTCTGACTTTTCAATTGGCTGTGCAGAGTGGGTAGAGTAAGTCCAGCCCATCCCTGATTCTTGTTTGATTCATTTCATGCAAAGTCTCACTGTGCATGATCAGGTGTTTGGACACTCTGCTCAGCACCTCCAGGTCACAGTTAAGCAATGCTGTAGGAGGAGTTCTGGTGGATACCTTGGCACTGTGTACACAAATACCTACTGTAAGGGGTTCAAAGAGAGACATATTTTAAGAATAACGTGATTAACTAGGCACCTAGGAAAGTCTTGCGATTTTTCTTCTGGTTATAGCAAGAAAGAATATGAGTACTTTTTAAAAGTCTCCCTCTATACTTTAAAATTTGTGTATAAATTATTCAGTCTTTTTGTTGTTGTTGTTGTGCACCCTGGAAAATGCAAAAAACCACTCCAGTTACATGAAAATGGTTTTTGGGAGGACTCAGGAAATCAGAAAAAAGCAGAAAGAAATTAAGAAAATAGATCTTAAAAGGATGACTGTTGGATTTATAGGTGCCATAAAATGATTTTCCTTTCCAGCGTGGGGTAGATAACAGGAAGCATAAAGTCACCAACAACATGATCAAGTGAAGACACTCAGACTCTGAAGCATAAACCGTGATTTCTTTCAATACTCAGGTTTTCACCAATCCTTTGGATTTTGGGTTCTGGATTTCTATACAGCCACTGACAATATAACTAGAGCTCCCATTAATCAGAGGATGCAAATTCAAGTGCTTCCTTTGGATGCAGTAGAAGAATACTCTTTTGGATCAGCTGCCATTCTGGTCTGACATTCAGAGCAGACACAAGTGCATATACCAAAACAACTAATTAAATCAAATGCACCCACATGAAATTTACAGCCTCCTACACAATTGAGTCTAACAAAAATGTGAAGCCCACAAGAAAGTTTTAGGTTAAAGGATGATATGCTGTTTAATATCTTTGTGAAGTAACTACTTGGATGTTTTAAAAATTATTAGGTAGTTTTAAAATAAACACCAAAAATTGGACTAGAGGTTGGGAAGACCTAGATTATGTCAGTTGCATACTCAATGGCTTTCATTGCCATGAAGAGTATAATGGCTTGTTTACCTAACATACAGTTTGGCATTGCTTTATTTTTTGAAAAACTCATCTTCTAGGGTTTGGTTTTGCAACACAAAGTTGTTCACTGGAGTAAAGAGCCAGAAATTTGTTAACAAATGGCATGAACACAGTTCACAGAGTATTTGTAAAGCTTTTATCTGATAATATAGGCTGGAAGCAAGGAGGTAGAACATTTTGTTCCATGGTTCATAAAGCAAGTCTGCATTGCAGATGACTGAACAGTGAAAATGAGAACAAACGCACCTGTATGAACTTCCAACTACCCCACTTCCGATAGAAAGACTATTGCATGTGGGACTATGTCAGATGTCTCTGTGCCACACAGTATTGTGCACAGGGGACGTCCCAGACACTCAAACAAATCACCTTCCTGAAACAGGTATAATATCACCTTTTCACTCACAACAAAGACTGCTGCTTCTCAACCATTGTGGTTCAGATTAAGATAGTCTGCAGTGTTGCAAAGCAACCTGTGCATTAAATAAATTACTCTTAAAAGGCTGCTTGTCTTATCTGCAGTTTGGTTTGTTATTGTGGAAAGTTTGTTATTAGTATTTTCCATATTAAATAGAGAACTTTGTGGTTGTTTTTTTTTAAATTCAGTTTTTCAGTTTTTGATCAGCTTTGTACAAACAACTCCTCCAGAATGTCTCTGAAAGAAATGTTCTCTCCACTAGATCTGAAAGAAATCTGTCTCTGATAAGCAAGTGGAAGGAAGGAAGAAAAAATTTTAGGACAAGTAATGAATAAATACTGTTAAATGCAACAGAGGTTATGTGCTGAATTATAGTACTGAGTCATGTTTCAGTGTCATGGCCAAGGTTGCTTTATTGATCTGTCCCTTTTCTACCAGTAAGCAGGCTCCAGCTGGGACTTTTCAAAGCCATCTAAACTTGAACATGTACTTTTAATTTCAAATCAATTGGGTGCCCAAATCACTTGGACTTTTTTGAAAACCATAGACTGACTAAGCTGACATCTTTTCTTGAGGACAGCAGGAATAGCCTTTGTCTGAGGAGAAGCTCAGAGTGAGTTTGTGAATAGCTAAGGCATTAAGAACGACTCCATCTCCAGGAGCAGCTGGTGCATAGGAGAGATGCGCAGGTTTAACCTTCCCCCAGCCACTGCACAAATTTCATGAGAGAGTCTCCATTCATGCTCAAAGGAAGGCAAGCTGATTACTGGCAAAGCTGAGCCGTGAATCAGATCCCCATACAATTTCATTGCAGAGGGCAATATTCACAGTGAATCTGTCATCCTGGCCCAAGCACATCTTGGGTAATACAGATGTACTCATTATAAAGCCCTCCATTGGTGGGCAGGCCAATTTTAGTTTCCTCTCTGCTGCTTTTCCCCTGCACCATTGTTTATTGTACTCTCCACTTGATGAGGTTTACTTTTTTCAACCATTTCATTTCACTGATAACATTTACTGTACAGCCCCACAAATATCCGTAACAACTCAGCTAAGGGAAAGGCAGAGGGGAAGGGAGTTGGACGGAAAAGGAGGAGAGGACTTGGACAAACATAAGCATTCTTCCTCAAAGCCAGTTTTATCACTGCAGCCAGAGACATGTTGTGAAATGGCAGTACAGTCACACAAGGTATGCAATAGCCAGTGCTCCTCAACAACATACTGAAAAAGCAGATGGCTACAGGGACTCAGCAAACAGTGGGAGAGAAGGAAGGAGAGATGCCCCCAAAGTAAGTGCTAATTCTCATTGTTCCCCTCGCAGGTATGGGAAGTCACCTTACCATTTTCAACTAAACTACTTTTCAAAATATTTAAAAATTTGCAGTGCAGCAAAATAAATAAATAGTTACCAGCACTGAGAACTAAAACTTACCTAAAGATGGTAAGAAAGAGGAGAAGGAATATACAATGGTAGGGAAAAGAAAGGAAAATAGGACAAAATAAGTGCAAAGCAGGACAACATGATGGAGAGGAGCCTCAGGGCTCGCAGAGCAATGGACGAGGCTACGCTGCCAGGCTGGCAGAGGATGCTGCTGGGAAGCAGCAGGGTCTGTGCCCAAGTGTCAGGCCAGGTTAGGGTATTAATCCCACATACTGCCAGAGTAATGACAGACAACGTAAACATAGCCATAAGTTGCACTTCTGTTTAAAGAGCTCTGCAACAGAAAACTGATTTAGCTACATATAAAATCTGTAGCTGAAAATTTCTCTGAATAGGATGATGAAGTCAGCACTTTCAGGTATGAAAATATTCTGCTTTCCACCAGCCTTGCCTATTGCCCCCTTTTATCTTCACTTCCTTTTCTATGCACCCATTGCCTCTTTTCCACTTTCATTTTTAGCACTTGAACAAGATGAGGGTTACCATATTCCTGTTGAAGATGCACGCTCATGGAGATCCATGCAAGATGGATGTTAATTTTTCCACATATGTAGTACATTTCACCTGACCATTTCAAGCTGTCATCAGTCTGAAATTTACAGAGATACTGGATAACTAGCCAGAAAAACTGTCTACATCAAATTTCCAAAAGAGGACACTTTCTAGCAACCCTACATGTATGACTACTTTACTTCAGGACTAAGGACAAGGAAAGGAGAAGAGAGGAGAGGGAAGAGGAGGATAGGGGAGGGGAGAGTTCATTTTCCAAATGCAAGATAAAAAAAAAATTACAGAAAAGTCCAACATACCAGGCTGATGATTTTTTTTTTTAACTAAATGGACCAATTCTCCTTCTTATGACTTTAGATATCTAGTAATCCAGCATCTAGAGCTGAACTGCTCACACAGAGCTATTTTTGTCATTAAGGCATGCACAGGGACTTTTAGGGCATGAGTTATCTGATTTAGACATCTGCTTTAGGACTGTGCTCTGAATACACCTACTTCTCCCTTATATCTCTAATAGGAGTTTAGGATTGGTAGCTCCATACAGCAAGGTGAGTATCCATATGATGGCACAGCCACTGAACCATGCTTCACAAGCACCCAGCTGTTAGAAACAAAGTGAGTTTCACCTGGATTTTGACCTACTCACTGTCTGACTTCAGAAAAATTGTTCCTGTGTCAGTTCTCCTGTAACACTTTGCCTTTTATCTGTCACTCTCCTTCTTAATACTCAGGGGAGAAATAAACACGTACCTGATTGTCATGAAAGCATTTACCTGGTTATCATGAACTTGCTCTGAAAAATAGGAATTAGTTTACCATTATAATCATCAGCATATATCTTCCAAGTTTTATTCAATCTGTGAGTAAAATAAAATGGGGTTGTTTTTCTCTGCTCCTAAGTCAAGCTGGGCTTTGCCCTTGTTGAGCATTGGGGTCTGCACAAGATATCTGCCAAACAAATAGTCCCCTGAGGCCAGTAGTGCAGCCCCACTGCCTGCCTTGTGATGGACATGACCTCAATAAGGAGTTCTGCTAATGGCACTCGAGAGGCACAGAGGCCACAGCTCTTTCCTACAGCTGTGTCAGTTCAACAAAATTAAGAGAATTAACCTGGAATGGGAGCACTGCATGAGACAGTTGTTGAAGGTAGATCTGGATGAACAAACAAGAAAACTGCAGTAGCTACATCATTTCTCCAATGAGGACTGAATCCATTCTTCCAATACCTCCATCTCACTGTCCTTTAAAAAGCAATAGTGCACCTTTCTCTGCAGGTGCTGGAAGATTTAGAAAAAGTTTTGGGAAATGTTTGGAACACATACACGACACATCATTCTTGAGATGCAGATAGATTATTTCAAGATGCAGAAATTTTGCTGCCTCAGAGCAGAGATAATGCTAGTGCTGCAGGCAGGGAGGAAGGCCCCACTTTTTGCCTTAGAGAGCTGTCTTGTTGCTCTGAGAGCAGTGGAGACTGCCAGGTTTCTGCTTTGGCAAGGGATGTAGAGCAGACCTTGATGATTTGGGCACACTGCAACAGTCATTTGTGTGAGCATCCATATTGTTTCTTTAAAGTTCTTTAAACTACAAAAACAACCCCTGTGTAACATTGACCTAAATGCATTAGAGCTGCAGCAGGGTAGGTGAGATGACTCTTTATATCACTGTTGGCTGCCTTTGGTGTTAGGAAGGCAGATTCCCAAAGTGCAGGTGTCTGCCACAGCAGGTAGGACTGGGGGCAATGGCACCTCTATGAGGCATTTAAAATCTGCAATTTTACATTGCCCAAGGGAAATGGCAGGCAATATTCACCACAAACATGCAGGCAGGTTTTCAATAATCACACATATTTCACCTCCCCCCTCTTATGTTTTAATCTATTCCTAGAGTTTCCTTCATATGACGTTTCATATTTTTGAAATTTCCTTTACAATTCTGTAATCATCTTAGGAATTTACATCATCCTTCTTTCCCTTCACACAGCAATAACACCCTTTCTTCTCCATTAAGCCAGGCTGTTCAAGGTTCTGTTTCAAAGCCCAGCAGGGGTTGTGTGTCATGCTGGAGCACTACAAAGACTTTAGAAATAACTACATACAATTGTATACAGTACTTTCTACACTCACAGTACTGAGAACTAACAGAAGTTAAGGTAAAAACCACATTATGGTAACTATAATGGGATTTAATTTATTTATCTCAGTAGTAAGAAGTACTTTTTAAAAAAAGAGTCTTGCCTTTAGAGTATTCTAATAATCTCTTTTTTCTCCTTGACTTAATTTTGTCAATGTGTCTATTCAGTTTGACACAAAAAAAATTCTGATGTACATGATTTAAGTCATGTTCACTGTGCAAGACTGTAATCCAGCACATATTTTTCATCTCATAATTTCCAGAAATACAAGTATACCAATGGAAAGGATGTATATGCTAGAGACTGTATTTTGAAATTGAATAGAGAAGTGAAAAAAAAGTAATTTAAAATGTTATTAATTTTCAATACCAGCAATGAAATCATAACTGTGATTAGTGACATATATTCAATTACAGCATTGATGTCCTACCTGTTCTGCAGAAAATATCATTTTGTTGGGAAGTCAATATTACTAAGAAAATTAATTTTGAAGAGAAGAAAATCATCCAAAGAATGAAAGAAGTCAAAGACTTAGGAACATGTGAAAATGCTTTCTTTTAACAATTCAGGACAAGTTTCATAGGAAATAGTTAGCAAGCTTCATATGATGACAGAATTTCAACAACAGCATGAAGCCAAGTAGAAATGTAAAGGCAAAAATTATTTGAACATTACTGAGACATGAGTAAGGCTGGAGAATAGAAAGTGGCATCTGTTTTGTCCATATCATGAATATGCATGTAAGAGGAAGATTATGACTTTGCTCATGGTTCTGATTTCTCATCTGAGTGCTGCAGTTCATGCCAGAACTCCAAGACCTCCTTGTTAGCAAATATCATGTTTAATTTGGGCACGTGACTTTTTCATATATATAGTAGCCTTGCAGTTAGAGTTGATGTGTGTCATTTATCTGGTTACTTCTTGAGATTGGGAGAAAAAGATTTGCCCAAAGTCATCAGTATGGTTGGGTAACATCAATCTCTACTTCATAATAGTTTTTTCTAGCTTTAATGCAATGCTTTAATATAATTGCTTCAATATTGCTTGATATTACACTATAATAGTTCTTATAGTTCCTATACTCTGTAGAAAATAATTCTGATTAAAATATTTTTCTCTAATCCTTATCATTGTATATATATTTATAAAAGTATCTGTGTATGTATTTATAAAAGTATCCTTAATTATGCAGGAAAAAGCTGTATAAAGATTCAATTACACCTGTATAATCCTTAAGACATAAATCATTGACAAAGTTTGACACTAAGACTGGATCCAGCCACACACAGGCTTCTCTCTGACAAGGAGTTTAGAAGGCAAGGGGGTCCTTTCTGCACCTCATGACTCATTGGGAGGAGGGCTTCTTTAATAAACTTTGTCTGAAGCTGCCACTCTGCCCACAACAGCTTTCCTTCTTCTGCTCTCAGATATCTTAATGCAAGTTATATTTGTTTGGCTTTGGTTTGTTTGGGTTTTTTTTACAAAAGCCCTAACAAATATCCAGGTGCCTTATGCAAGATTTTCTTGGAGACTTTACTAACTGTATAACAGAAAATGGGATAGCAAAAAACATTAATGTTCACGGCAGGACATACAGGACTTTGTCTCCTGAGCCTTTATCTGCTATGCCCTTGGGCCTCTTCCTGAGCAAGACCAGCACTACTCAACCAGATAACATGCAGAAGAGGAGAAGGATTATAGGTGTTTTCAGGGGTAAAAAAGAAGACTTTCTGTACTTTCTGTACTTTTGTGGGTGAAACAGGACTAACTGAAGGCCAGTTCCTTTTCCTTTACGTCAAGCACTCTTGTTTGCTGTCAGCAGTCATGCTTCTGCCTCTGGTGCCATCAGGGGCTCCCTAAGGACGTCCCACTTTGGTTGCAGGCCACCAAACTGTCCCTGCTCCTTCTCCTAACTGATGCCTGCAGTCCACTACAATCCATATGAGCAAGACTGATTTAACTCAGTGCCTGCAAAAAGACTGTCTTCTGAGACTAAGGGCAGCCTGAATCAACATCCAGCAGCTTTGATAAAGTACCATATAGTGAGAACAAAAACATGAGAGGGAAAAACACTCAGAAAACAATCCTGACTGCCATCCAAATTCTAGAACGTCATCCAAATTCCACAAAGAGGCTCTAGAGATGAAGTACCTCTGATCATCTCTGCATAGTTTCTGTATTGGTCAGTCCTGTTCCACTCCCAAAATTATTTAGCTACTCCACTGCTTCAGCTAGTGTTGTCTGATCTGACCGAATGCTACCAAAAAGGAATAAAAACAGTAAGAGCAGATGCCTCACTTCTCTCTGGCAGTGCAACTTAGGACCACTCACCTACTTTGCTTCAGCACCAGGGATTTCCATTAAATTCGTACTTTGTGAGGTGAGCTAGTGGTCCGAACCCCTGAGGTACACATATTTGTAGCACCAACACAACAGTCGTTGAATATTCCACATAGCCTTAGTGTCTCCACTAGGTTTCACTCAAAACAACTGTTCTCAGTAGATGAGAAGCCTGTCTCTAGTCTTTGTTTAGAAACAGCGGCAGAGAGATTATAGGACCAAGCTGTTCTTCTAACCGAGGCTGCAACTTTAAGAAGCTTCTCAGTGACAGATGGTAGAGGAATATAGAACCATCACACTCGCTATATCCCCAATCTGATCTGAAATTTAAATAACTTGACTCATTAAAGGATAATGCATATGCACTTATACAACGTAAAAAAACCAGAACAACCTAAATCAACAAGCCCGATTTCAATGCTTAATGTTAGCCTGTTATAGGTCATTGAAGGGTATCAGCTTTGGCAGAGGGTAAAATTTCTCAGATAATAACAACAGCAACAGGAGGTTGTCACAAGCACAAGCAATCTCTTCTAAAACACTGAGACTCTATAGCTGCAGCCAGAAATCCTGTGCCCCAAATCATGTAAGAAGGATCCAGATGACAGTTATTTAAAAAAAAAAAGCAAGAGTACATACCTGCAAATTCTCTTCTTGACTAATATATTCAGTTAGCTTGCTATCCATGCATTGCAAGGCCTGAATCTGAAACTGTCATTTAAAATCTTTCTAGTACCACACTATTTAATTCCCACTTTTCTTTCCTCTGCTTCTCCTCCTACACAGCATTAGTAAATTATTTTAATTTAATACGTCCTCAAGAGTGTTGTTATTTACATACACTTTACTGTACCATGGGAGTCAGTAACATTTGCAATAGATTGAATCTGGATAGCTGACAAAATCTAGACATTAAGACACCATTTCAGTCGGTGTGCAATAATACAATGCCAAACGCTCTGTTAAGAACAGTAACTGCAGTGTAGGGGAGTCATGTCTCAGAACTGGAGCTCCAGGTGCTGATATTATTTTGCTTGTAAGAGCACAGCAGCTTCTTTGTAGTAAAACTGACCTGGCTGATGCTATCCTCTGCAAGGGAAGGGACCATGTGAAGGGGAAGGGACCACATGGAGAGGAAGGGACAGAGTATTCATGTGTTGCAGAAATGTGCGAATGCAGGGAGTTGGTCAGACAAACAAAACTGCACGAGGTTATGTGGAGGTGGCCAGGACCTTTACAAAGCCAGGAACCTGGAGAGGTGAAAGGAGATGAAAAGCAATCCCATGCTGTTGTCATATTTACTGTGATAAATGTATCTGAAGGAGGCAATCAGTGCAGAGACATTTTCTCAAAGATATAATTTCAAAACAGCTTAATAAAATTCTGAACACATTGAAATAATAATTAACAATCAGTATTTTTTTTAAAAATCATCCTTCTAAACAGAAAAGGGGTTAACACATGCATCAACAACAGGAAAAAAGCCAGTGGGGATTTTTTAGTTTTTATAGTATTTTTTAAGTTTTCCATCAGCTACTTGACTGATTGTGACACTTTTCCTTGGATATTGTACCTGATGCTAAATTCTGTTTTCTACAGCCGCCTCTAAGTCATGTTTCCTCCTATAGTAAGCACCCTGGTATTTTTTTCTTCCTTCCTTAGACTTTACTAACTCTGAGTCAAGAGTCTAATCCAATTGAATGTTTAGTTCTTTACCACTTTTAGTCTGAGGCATTGTTTCATGTCATTGCAGCTTCATAGGAAAGTGGCTATTACAGAAAAGTCTTTTATGGTGTAGGATGACAGCTGTAGAAAGGAACAAAGCAGGAAAGAGCTTGGAAAATATAATAGGAGTTCAGTAAGAATGCATTGGGAATAAGGGGAGTAGCTACATATCAGCTGAACCTCCTAAAATAAAGGTCATTTCAATTTTGTCTGGATTCAGAGTCACCTGAAAAGTAATCATGAACCACTGCTGATAGAAACCAGAAAATTAAATTGGAGAAATCTGTGGAGGAAAAAAAAAAGGGTATTTTACTTTGCATTTATTAAGCAAAGTTGCTGTATTGAAGAGAAGAGGAGGGAGGATGGGCCCTGGTGTGCTGCAGCAGACTGCCAGGATACACTTCACACCACGGGGCTGTTTGCTGGGACCCCTTAAGAAATAATTTCCAAACACAACTGAAAAGCTTCATTCTGCTTAGATAGTTACCTTTTTTTTTCTTCCTTTTAATTAAGAAGAAAGCCTAAGTCCAAGATACACTTTTACATGTTACCAGATATAGCACTGCTTCCACTCATTTCTGGCGAGCTCACCTTAGAAGAGGTGGTAGCACTGGGAGCTATGTGGAGTCTAGACAACAGTATTCCTTTCTAATCCTTGCTGAAATTAGCCACCAAGAAAGGCAAGTCAGGTATTTGAGACAGATGGTGGAGAGATAAAGGCACAAGCTGCAAGTGCCTGGTGAGCCAGTTTAGCCTTGGGTACCCCAGCAATTCCTGCAGGCCAGTGCAATCTCCTGCACTCACATCACAGGCTGGAGAGGAAATCACAGAGGTCTGTGCATAGATGCACCTGCTCCTCTCAACTGCACCGAGCAGGATGACACTGAAAATTTGAATTTATAAATCAAACTGTAAGCATTCCCTGTATCAAAGTGTAGTGTTGAACACTTAATCCTGAAATAGGTAGAAAAAGAAAAAAAAAGAAAGGCACGTGAATGCTTTTCTTACTTCAGAAAATACAGTAATACTACTGTTTCACTATTACACAGACTGTCTAGTAATTGCAAGCACAAAAAATGTGTTTCAATTGTTCTTCCAAAATGCATGTGTCCTTTTGAGGTTTGTGGATAGTTTTTTGTTGCTATTTCCAGTCTAAGTCAGCTATGGTAAGGTCTCTGAGCATCTAGGTTCCAGCCTACTGTGTGCATATGCATGTGAGGAAAAATGAGTTCCCAACTTAAAAGGCCTTTGAAGGGATTCATGGCAAACATATGGCTATTTTGCACCCAGACACGCCCATTTTTCTTCTTCCAAGTGTTTAATCAGAGTTATCCTGCTAAGCTTCTAAGCAGGGCTGAAAAAAAGAAAATTTAGCTTTTCTTATGCTCTTTTGTAATTTCCCTTCCCTATTTAGTATCTAAGTTCCGGAACTGGCAGGAATGTCATTACATAAAATGATCAGTACCCTTGCTCCAAGTTTTAGGAGGCTATTTTTTTAATTGCAGTATATATAAATGGACTTTTGGCTTTATTAATAATCTACATAAAGGAAAGGAGAAATCTTTTAAAAACATCTTTCCAGGAAAATGTTGAATACTGCTGAATTTCATAATATAAAATTCTTTCTCTCTTTCATAAAGTTTCTGCAGGAGGAACTGTCAGCAACAGTAACATTATGAACCTTTATGATTTTCAGAAGCCCTGATTTTGTTTATCCTCCTGAATTACAGATATTCAGGGGAGGCAAGCAAGATAAGTATTTGAGTACTATTAAGTGGCATACAGATGGCCAACGGTGGACAAACACAAAGACAGACAAAGGGGTGGTTTCTTTTGATTTCTTTCAGGTGGCGGTTGGGTGTTCTTCTATTTTCTAAATTATTTTCTGCTGGCTAAGGCCATGTTTTCTTCATGCTGATTAAGCTATTTGGAAGTGCAAGGTAGCACAAGCAGTGGACAATTACTCCAGCCAAAAGGTAAGATGTATGACAGTTTATTTGCTTTAAATGAATCTGTGCCAAGTAAACTTGAATAGCTGCAGTCATTCTCAATCACAAAGATTCAGAGTAACTCTTCAGCAAAGAAGCAGACACACTACTTCTCTAGAACTAAAATACAATGAAATTTTAAGTATGCCTTATTATTTTATTCTTAAACTTTAGGTTTGAATGCTGTTGGGTGAGCATACTACTGAATTGAAAGCCATTTAGCTTTGTCTCCTTCTAGACAGACATTAAGCAGTGGAAGTAGAACACAGCAAGATAACAAAAAACCCCCCCACAACCTAAAACATATGAACAACAAAACCTTCCTATTGTTTTCTCGGTTTTCACACAGACTTTCAAAATCCAAGTTCATCACAAGGTTATTGAAGTGAACCACTGGAAGGATATCAAGAAACTAGAAGTCACCTTTAATTTCTGAAGGTATATGAGAGGATGAATAAAAACTCTCTGTACAGAAGTGTAGACAGCATGTTTTAACTTTGTTGAATGTTTACATTCAGCAGCAAGATTTTTCTGTGTCAGGGTTTGAGACAAATTTGGAGGAAAATATCCTCTGATAGAAGGCAGGTTACAACCGCCCCTCCCCCACCAGGTTCGGGAAAGAAATATTCCTCGGAGGAATGTGAAAAGGGAGGAAAAAACCTATTTATTTAACAAACACACAGGAAAGGAATAATAATGCTAAACAGTAAAATCTCTCGCTTTGGAGAGAACCTGGTAAATTCAAAGTCCTTTTGTGGGTGCGGCTCTCTCCTCTTCGGAGCTGGGTCGGTGTGGGGGTCCCCCCGCCCCAGGCCTCGGAGCTGGGTCGGTGTGGGGGTCCCCCCGCCCCAGGCCTCGATGGAAAGTTCTCCCAGATGATGCTTTGGTGTTGTCGCACAGTTCCAGAAGAAAAGAAGAAGAAGCTAAAGTCCAAGGGGAAAAAAAAGCCTCTCTTTCTCTCTGAAGAAAACAGAGCCAAAAGCTGGCTAAAAAGCAAGAAGGGTGCTTCCTCCACTCTTCTCGCCACAGCTGAAAGACGCAGAGGAGGAGTGACCTTGGAGCACAGACTGCTTTCAAAAGTTCGCTCGGTTTTTTCCTCTTCCCCATCTCAGGCTCAGTTTAAAGACACAGAAAGGCACAGGGTTCATGTCTGGACATAGAGCCTGTCCATAGGGGATACACATCATAAAGTCACCCCAAGACATTCAGTTTGAATACATAAGTGCCAGCAGCTCTGTAAGGATGTTCGACTGAAAGGACTTTGGGTTCCCTCAGATGTTCTGTTTTCAGGCAACTGTTCAACACATCCTTCCATTCACAAAGAGTTCAAGTTCAGCCTGTCAATCTACTAGAAGAAATTCCAGACTCTAGCAAATACAAACCTTTGAATTCTCAAGTTTATTCCTGACCAATTAATGTCTATTTGTTCTTTCAACAAGAAATAATTTTCTTTAAAAGCCCACTCCCTTCCCATTTTTCAAAGCCAATTTTTTTTTAATTTTGCCAAACTGTCAGACTTCAAGTGCCCAAAGGCTTTGTTCTGTATAGCTGTAATAAATGCAAAATTCAAAACCAGTTATAAACACAGGATATTGAGATGAGGATTTTTAGGAAGTCATCAAATAGTGGGCAAAATTATTAGATACAGTAAAAAAAAATCATTAAAATTATTATCAGATGACAATACTGTCAGTATATTAAGAATGCAAAGATTTATGGCTTACTTCAGGCATGTAACACTTCTTAGCATAGATATAGTGATCTAAATCAGGTAATTTTTGACATACAAACAATCAAAGACATGACTTAAAAATGTCACCAGCTGAGTGCAAGTGACAGCTGGTATTTTTATGACATCCTAGGCATGCACACTACAAGACTCTTTATGTCTGCTGGATTTGCTGGTGTTTCACAACCCCAGAGAATCTCTAATCAGATTTTCTTTAAAGCAATCTTCCTTTTAATTTCCATGATTTAAAAGAACAATTAATTTATTTCAAGAAAAATTCCTTCTTCTCCTACAGCTGCAGTTCTTCTGAACAAACACGTTTTATAGAAACAACAACCCTTTTGAAAAGCACATTCTACAAACCACCACCAAGGCCTGTATTTAAGTCAAACATACATGTCTAGCTTTTTCACAACGCATTACAGAGAGAAGTGGATTTGATGGGCAGACTGATGGATAGAATAAGATGAATAAGATGAATAAGATGAATAAGATGAATAAGAAAGTGGTTGGATGGTCACATCCAGAGGGTAGTGGTCAATGGCTTAGACTCCTGATGGACATCAGTGACAAGTGGTGCCCCTCAGGGGTCTGTACTGGGACCAGTGTTATTTAATATCTTCATTAATGACATAGAGATTGAGATTGAGATTGAGTGCACTCTCAGGAAATTTGCAGATCACACCAAGCTGAGTGGTGCAGCTGACACACCTGAAGGATGGGATGCCATCCAGAGGGACCTGGACAAGCTGGAGAAGTGGGCCCATGGGAATCTCAAGAGGTTTAACAAAGCCAAATGTAAAGTGCTACACCCGGATCATGGTAACCACTGGTGTAGAAACTTCTGTAGGGACCTGCTGTTGGTCTAGATGGTCGGGACTGCTAGAGACAAGAGATCTCTTGAAGTTGGTTTTAGAGCATGAGGTTTATTGCAAAAGGCGTGGGTATAGGGGCCTTGCTTGGAGCTGCTGGCGCAGCTCGAGGCGGGGCAAAAATGCAAGGGAAGCAAGAGAGAGAGAGAGCAAGGGAGTAAGCGTGTAAGAGAGCGAGACTCTCATTTACAATGCTATAAATCATCTTCTGTGCTGAATATTCTAATTTTCCTTAACCAATCTAATACAAGATACAAATCCTATAGCATTTACATACAGCCTATCAGAATCATTACATTACCATACTGTGTTACATT